>JARKHS020004337.1:427500-510000 GCA_030143305.2 Amblyomma americanum
TGTGTGTGTGTGTGTGTGTGTGTGTGTGTGTGTGTGTGTGTGTGTGTGTGTGTGTGTGTGTGTGTGTGTGTGTGTGTGTGTGTGTGTGTGTGTGTGTGTGTGTGTGTGTGTGTGTGTGTGTGTGTGTGTGTGTGTGTGTGTGTGTGTGTGTGTGTGTGTGTGTGTGTGTGTGTGTGTGTGTGTGTGTGTGTGTGTGTGTGTGTGTGTGTGTGTGTGTGTGTGTGTGTGTGTGTGGTAGCTCTGCAGTCGCTATATATGAAGAGCATGCGCCGACTGACCTGGTCATCATGCCATCGCCACGGCTCACCCATGAAACAACGCCCTACGTGCATCAAGCCTGTCAGCGTATCAGCTCGGTGACATCATGGGATAGCGACCACTTCAGGCATAAATACTGGACGCTCTTGCAAGATTCCTTCAGTGTGCTTGGTGACACCGGTTACAGAAGGATGCTGATCCCGATTCTTTTTGCCCAGATCGCCTGCCGGGCGCACTTAGCCGTGAGATCAACGGACCCTCCGTTCGAAAGGACTCCTGAAGAGCATGCGCCGACTGACCTGGTCATCATGCCATCGCCACAGCTCACCCAAGAAACAACGCCCTACGTGCATCAAGCCTGTCAGCGTATCAGCTCGGTGACATCATCGAATAGCGACCACTTCAGGCATAAATACTGGACGCTCTTGCAAGATTCCTTCAGTGGGCTTGGTGACACCGGTTACAGAAGGATGCTGATCCAGATTCTTTTTGCCCAGCTTGGTGACAAGTATCTAACTTGTTCTATTAGAGATGATACAGTCATATTGACGGTGTTGCCAAGACCACAGTGTTTGTTTGGTCTATTATGTGACTGTTTAGATGTGATCAGGTTATTGCTACTAACATCCGGAGACATAGAGCTAAATCCTTGTCCTACTTCTGATTCAGACTGAGACACAGTTAAACAACCAATTACTTAAGAAAGTTTTGAAAGAGCAAACAAAGACTAATAAGACTCTGGCTTCGCTGAATAATAATCTGAAACAGGTAGAATCGACAGTCGAGAATATTCAAACCAGGATTACCAAAATTGAGAAAGAACTGTGCCGAATTGAGAATTGTGAGCAAAGGTTGGAGAAAGTGGACGAAGCTTGCAATAACACGAACAAACTAGTTCTTGAGTTAACCAAAAAGGTAGATGATCTCGAAAACAGAAGTCGTCGCAACAATATCGTAATATATGGAGTAAAGGAAGATCCAGAGGAGGACTCAGAAGAACTAGAGCGGAAAGTTAACGAATAAATTTTTAAAAAGATTCTAGGTGTTGAAGTAAACTCAATAGAGCATATTCACCGAATTGGCCTAAAACATGCACAGCGACATCGTCCGATCATTTTGAGATTTTTTAACTACGTAGACAAAACAAAGGTTATGTCATCCTGCTTTCGCATTAAAGGACACAAAAATAGCTCTATCGGAAGATTTTTCAAAAAACATTAGGGATATTCGTGCAAAATTATGGCGTTTAGCGGCTGAAGAAAAGAGCAATGGTTCTAAGGTTTCCCTTCGTTTCCATAAGCTCAAAGTTGATGACAGGCTGTACGTATGGGACGCAACGCGCAATCGCAGAACAGAGTTGTCCAAATCATCTGCGCCTGCCCAACCCGAAACTTCATCTCATCGACCCACACGTGCGAACACGCGTAAGCTAGATAACAAATGACGGGGATCCGTCAAGACGCTACGGTTTGTTTCGTTGAACGCACGCAGTGTACTGAATAAGATCCAGAGCCTTGAAGATATAATTATGACCTATCAACCACACGTCCTAGTGGTAACTGAAACATGGCTGTATTCCGATGTGCACAATTCAGAAATAATGCCTCCTTCGTACACGGTTATCCGTAAGGACAGAGGATCAAGGGGTGGCGGAGTTGCAGTTGCAATAAAGAATAACATTAAATTCGCCCGCTTAAACGGCATCAATGATCATGAAAGCATATGGTGCAAAATAAAGTTTTTTGGAAAAACTATATTACTAGGAGGGGTCTATCGGCCTCCGAATGCTCCTGAGGAATACTTAGATTCCTTATGTGATTATTTGCTGCAAAATACAAATTCGCGTTCCAACATCCTTATAACAGGAGATATTAACCTTCCAGGAATTAACTGGTGCAGCCTCTCTCATGACGGCAAAGATTCCAAAAATGCTGAGTCATTACTACTAACTGCATTTACGTTTTCATTAACCCAGTTGGTTTTGGATGCTACAAGACTGTCCAGCTCTGCTGTACTTGACCTTGCGTTTGCAAGTAGCTCGCTTCCAGACTGCTCAGTCAGTGTCAAGGACGGTATATCTGATCATCAGTTACTTGTTCTTGAGTGTCCTATTTCGGGCTTGCGATCGTATGTTAAACCTTCTGACACATTTGTAAAAGACTATACGCATGCTGATGATGACGGAATTATTAGTTGTATGGAATCTTTATTCCCTTCCTTTAAAGAGACAAATGACGTTAATGTGCTGTGGTCAAAGTTTAAAGACATAGTCATGAACTGGGAAAGCACCTACGTGCCTTTGAAGAAAAAGCGCATCAACAAGGAGTACCCGTGGATGGATCGTAATCTGATACATCGGAAACGCAAAATAAAACGCTCTAGAAAACGTGGTGACAGGAAACAACTTGCAAGTCTACAAACTTTTAAAGATAAAGTGCGCGCTGCAAGAGATCACTTCTTTTCTTCCACATTGACTTCTTTCATGTCGGAGCAACCAAGGAAATTCTGGCAATAGTTATCTAAAAAAAAGCAGCATCACAGAGATCAGAGCATCTGGCACAGGCATTGATGATTCTTTGACCATTGCTAATGAATTTAACGCCTTTTTTCAATCGGTGTTTACCGTAAACGCATCTCACGCGCACTTGCAACCTTACACGCTTCGTAATCCGATGCCCGAAGTAGATTTAAGCAAAAACGGCATTCGTAGTCTTTTCCGTAATCTAGACATAAAAAAGTCATCAGGTCCGGACAAAATATCTGTTTTTCTCAACAGATACGCAATCTGGGTAGCAGAGTACTTATATGTAATATATAAAACATCGTTAGAATCCTGTGTGATACCTGATGACTGGCGCCTTGCAAGGGTAGTTCCGATTCACAAATCTGGATCCCCTCTAGAACTAAATAATTACTGACCAGTTTCCTTAACATCCAAAACTTGTAAACTGCTAGAACATATTTTATTTAAAGCGATTATAACACATTTAAAGAATAACCAATTACTTCATGCCAATCAACATGGATTTAGGGCTGGTTTATCCACAATAACACAGTTAGCTGAGATAACGGATGATTTTATGAATGAGCTGAATATGAGGGGTCAAATCGATGTAGTGTTTTGGGGCTTTTCCAAAGCGTTCGATGTAGTTGCGCATGCCGATTTAGTAACTAAACTGCTCTCAATGGGCATTGAACGCAATATCATCTGTTGAATAGAATCTTATTTGTCCTCAAGAAAACAATACGTTGCTGCTAAAGACTGCGTTTCTGGTACACTGGAAGTGCACTCAGGGGTGCCACAGGGGTCAGTTCTCGGTCCCTTGTTGTTCTTAGTTTATATCAATGACATCTATTTATCTGTTCAATCACCTCTGATGATCCGGTTGTTTGCGGACGATTGTGTTTTTTATACTAGTGTAATTCATCACTCCGACCAAGTAAGACTTAATGACGCGTTGCACTCAATTAGCGTGTGGTGTGAAACATGGGGACTGAAGCTAAACACTTTGAAGACGGCAGCTATTACATTTACCACCAAGAAAGAACCCTTAGATGTTGCTTATATTATTAATAATTCTTATATTCATAAAACCCAGCGAGTGAAGTATTTAGGTGTTACACTCACAAGCAATTTAAGTTGGGAACCCCATATAGAAAATGTTTGTTGCAGCCACGCGCTAAAAAAGCTGGCATTTTTGAAACGGAAATTGCGGCGTACTTCATCGACCGTTAAGTTAACAGCATACAAAGCTCTTGTCAGACCAAACTTAGAATATACGGATTTATTCTGGAGCCCTCATCAAAAATATTTAATCAAGAAAATAGAAAGAGTGCAAAATTTAGCTTTGTGGTTTATATACTCCACATACTCGCGTTTTTCAAGCGTGTCCGTTCTTCGCGACAGGGCGAAATTGAAAAAACTAGTTCATCGCAGAATTGTATCTCGCATCAAATTTTTATATGAGCTGTACCATGGTCACTACAAAATAGCGCGTGAATGTTATTTACCCGAGCCCCCCATGCGCTCTGCTCGTACAAACCACAACAAAACAACTAAGCAACCATTTAGTAACCTTAACATCCATAAATATTCTCTTTTTCCCCATGCAATCTCACTATGGAATAAATTACCCGAAGAAATAATTAACGCTTATAGAACAGAATCGTTCGTTCAGCTTTCAAATAACCTTTTCTTTGATATCTAAAATTGCCGCAATGGAAGCAGTTTCTTTTGCGTTACGCTTTTTCATTGTTATTTTGTTTGCGTATTGCACGGTTGTACGTTCATGTTTATTTCTGTTACGTATAGTGTTACAATGATGTAAGTACATGTTTTGTTGTGATCTTAATTGCTAATTGGCAGTGGTAATTTACGTTGTTGTATGTACCCACTCCTGCTCGGGCCCGAATAGGGCCTGCAGTATTTGTAAATAATATATATATATATATATATATATATATAGCAAGTGCAGAGCTACCATAGTCCTTCATAAAGTCAGAATTCCAATACGGCGTCAGGCAAGGAGACACGATCTCCCCAATGCTTTTCACCGCCTTTTTGCAGGAGGTTTTCCGAAGTCTGACTTGGGAACAGTGGAGAATGAGATTTAATAGAGAATACTTCTATAATCTGTGATTCGCTGATGGCATTGTATTGCTGAGTCACTCAGGAGGTGAACTCAAAACACGATCAATGAGTTAGACAGGCAGAGCTGAACGCTGGGCCTAAAAATTAACCTCCAGGAACGCAAAGTAATGTTCAACAGTCTAGCAAGGAAACAGCAGTTCACAATTGAAGGCGAGGGACTGGAAGTGGTAAGGGAATACGTCTTCTTAGGGCAGGTAGTGCCAGCTGATCGGGATCATGAAATAGAAATAGCTAAAAGGATAAGAATGGGGTGGAGCGAATATGACCGGGTCTATCAGATCATGAATGTAAGTTTAGCAATATCCCTCAAGAGAGAAGTGTACAACAGCTGTACTTTATCGGTGTACACCTACGGGGCAGAAACGTGGAGGCTAGCGAAAATCTTCAGCTTAAGGACAACGCCGCGAGCAATGGAAGGGAAAATGGTAGCTGTAACGGTAACATAACGGAAGCGGGCCGATTGGATTAGGGAACAAACCCGTGTTAATGATATCCTAGTCGAAATCAAGCGGAAGAAATGGGCTTGGGCAGGGCGTGTAATGTGAAGGCAAGATAACCGCTTGTCTTTAAGGGCGACGGAGTGGATTCCAAGAGAAGGCAGGCGTAGCAGGTGGTGGCACAAGGTTAGGTGGGCAGATGAGATTAAGAAGTTTGCAGGTATAGGGTGGATGCAGGTGGCAAAGGACAAGGTTATATGGAGAGGCGTGGGGGAGGCCTTTGGCCTGCAGGCTGATGATGATGATAATTCGTACGCAAGATAACGGTGGTCAATAAGGGTAACGGACTTGATTCCCTTAAGGCTAGCAAAGCAGGGACGGCAGAAAGTTAGTTGGGCTGATAAGATTAAGAAGTTTGCGTAGATAAAGTAGCTGCAGCTGGCACATCATCATCATCATCAGCCTCACTACACCCACTGCAGGGCAAAGGCCTCTCCCATGTCTCTCCAATTAACCCTATCCTTTGCCAGCTGCATCCACCCTTTGCCTGCAAACTTCTTAATCTCATCCGCCCACCTGACCTTCTGCCGCCCCCTGCTCCGCTTAGTTTCTCTTGGAATCCACTCCGTTACCCTTAAGGACCAGCGGTTATCTTGCCTTCGCATTACATGCCCTGCCCAATCCCATTTCTTTCTCTTGATTTCTACTAGGATGTCATTAACCTGTGTTTGTTCCCTCACCCACTCTGCCCGCTTACGATCGCTTAACGTTACACCTATCATTTTTATTTCCATGGCTCACTGCGTTGTCCTTAACTTAAGCTGAACTCTTTTCGTTAGCCTCCACGTTTCTGCCCCGTAGGTGAGTACCGGTAAGATTATGCTGTTGTACACTTTCCTCTTGAGGGAAATTGGTAAACTGCCACTCATGATCTGAGAGAGTTTGCCATATGCGCTCCACCCCATTCTTCTCCTTCTAGTTATCTCCCTCTCATGATCCGGATCAGCTGTCACTACCTGCCCTAAGTAGACGTATTCCGTCACACTTTCTAGGCTCTCGCTGCCAATTGTGAACTGTTGTTCCCTTGCTAGGCTGTTGAACATTACCTTGGTTTTCTGCATGTCAATTTTTAGACCCATCGATCTGCTCTGTCTGTCTAACTCATTGATCATGATTTGCAGTTCACCTCCTGAGTGACTCAGCAAGGCAATGTCATCAGCAAATTGCAGATTATTTAGGTATTCTCCATTTATTCTTATTCCCAACTGTTCCCAATTCAGGCCTCGAAATACCTCCTGTAAACATGCGGTGAACAGCATTGGCGAGATTGTGTCTCCTTGCCTGACGCCCTTCCTTATTAGAATTTTATTGCTGACTTTATGGAGGATTATAGTAGCTGTGCAGTTGCTATATATATCTTCCAGTATTTTGACATAAGGCTCTTCTACCCCCTGATTACGCAATGCCTGTATGACTGCTGAGGTTTCCACTGAGTCGGATGCTTTCTCGTAATCAATGAAAGCTATATATAGAGGTTGGTTATATTCTGCGCATTTCTCTATCACCTGATTGATAGTGTGAATATGATTAAAGTCTAACGTTGCCCTGACTATTAGCGATTACGTTAGTAAATACTTTGTAGGCAACAGATAGTAAGCTGATCGGCCTGTAATTTTTCAAGTCCTTGGCCTCTCCCTTCTTATGAATTAAGATAATGTTTGCGTTCTTCCAAGCTTCTGGTACAGTCGAGGTCATAAGGCATTGCGTATACAGGGTGGCTAGGTTTTCTAGCACGATGTCCCCTCCATTCTTCAACAGATCTGCTGTTACCTGATCCTCCCCAGCTGCTTTTCCCCTTTTCATTGCTTCTAAGGCTTTCTTTACTTCATCTTTTGTGACTGGCGGGATGACGCATTGCTGTGCACTGCTGTCTTTCTCATTAACGCTCTGATTACATTGGCTACTGTACAGGGCTGTGTAGAACTCTTCGGCTACGTTAACTATCTTATGCATATTGCTAATGACATTGCCCTGCTTGTCTCTTAATGCATACATCTGGTTTTTACCTATCCCTAGTTTCCTCTTCACTGTTTTTAGGCTACCTCCATTCTTTATAGCATGCTCGATTCTCTCCATAATAAACTTCCTTATGTCGGCTACCTTGCGCTTATTTATTAACTTTGACTGCTTCGTTATTTCTATTCTATCGGTAGGGTTAGATGCCCTCATGTTTTGGCGCTTCTTAATCAGATCTTTCGTTACCTGAGATAGCTTGCCGGTATCCTTTCGAACTGTCCTACTGCCTACTTCTGCTGCGCACTCCGTAATTATTGATGTCAGATTATCGTGCATTAAATGAACATCAAGATCATCTTCCTCAGTTAAAGGCGAATATCGGTTTTGTAGCGCTATCCTAAACTCCTGTGCTTTCCCTCTTACGGCTAACTGGTTAATGGTCTTCTTCTTCACTAGCTTCTTCCGTTCCCTCTTGAAGTCTAAGGTAATTCTAGACCTTACCATTCTGTGGTCGCTACAATGCGCCTTTCCGAGGACGGCCACATCCTGAACGATGCCAGGTTTAACGCATAGTATGAAGTCGATTTCATTTTTAATCTCACCATTGGGGCTCTTCCAGGTCCACAGTGCCTGTTTTTTCGTTTGCGGAAGAAGGTATTCATGATCCTTAAATTATTTCTATACGCGAATTCGACTAATAACTCTCCCCTGCTATTTCTAGAGCCTATCCCATAGTCACCTACCGCGTGGTCGTCAGCCTGTTTCTTGCCCACCTTCTAGCTGAAGTCGCCCATCAGTACAGTGTACTGCGATTTTACTTTATTCATTGCCGATTCTACGTCCTCATAGAAACTTTCAACGGTCTGGTCATCATGGCTGGATGTGGGTGCGTAGGCCGGCACCACTTTCAGCTTGTACCTCCTATTCAGCCTAATTACTATAGCTGCTACCCTCTCGTTAATACTGTAGAACTCCTCTACGTTGCCAGCTATATCCTTATTAATGAGGAATCCCACACCCAGTTCTCGTCTATCCTCTAACCCGCAATAGCACAGTATGTGTCCGTCTTTAGTACTGTATACGCCTCATCTGTCCTCCTAACTTCGCTAAGCCCTATCACATCCCATTTAATTCCCGCTAGTTCCTCAAACAGCACTGCTAGGCTAGCCTCACTAGCTAAAGTTCTAGCGTTAAACGTTGCCAGGTTCAGATTCCAATGGCGGCCTGTCCGGCAGCTGGCACAGTACCGTGTTAATTGGAAAGATGTGGCCAATTCATTTGTCCTGCAGAGGGCGTCGTGCCAGTGATGATGAGGATGATGATCTTACGCGATCCGGCCCTGGCATTCGCTTACACAGCGGCAAGTGAGCGCCCTAAGCAGCTATCTGCCTTGCGCAGCTATCGCGTTGAGGCACCGGTTCGTGGTAGCAGATCGCGGTATGCTAATTCTCCTTAGTACATTCAAACCAGTATACCGGGCTGCTTTTCAGTAAAGCATGCCCTCTCCACTACAGATACTCTCTTCGGCGGCTCCAGAGCCGTATAATGGGCTCGTTTTGTGCAGTGTAGTGCGCGGAGTTGGGGCACTTCGCTTACGAAGCACACGCAGCGCTATGCGGCGCTTTATCACGGGCTTATAGTCTGTCGCTTCGCCAAGTTAGCGACGAAATAAATAGCAGACATTTTTAAATTATCCGGTGAAATTTACACCACAAATTGCAGTACAGCATAAACGTTTCGAATTTTCCGTGATTTCGAACTTCTAAAGCCGAATCAGGCTTTATATACGAAGGTTAGTGGGACTCTGCCCCGCCGTCCCCTTTGTTGGCATTCCCGCGATGCACCCTGCAGCAGCAGCTTCGCCTCGATGCGGGGCGCACCACTTGACTCTCCGTGGTTTACTTATCTGAGGGGGCGGTGGCGTCGGAGCGGGAGCGACTGCTTGCTGGGCGCGCGCGGGTACAGCATCCTCTTCGGCTCTGGAACGTCGCCGGGAGCTGACGTACCGCCCGCGGCGCTCCGCTCTCCGCCCGCGGGACGAGGCCTCGTGGAGAGGACCGTTCTCCCGCATCTCGTCCCGTACGGCTTCGGAGTCTTCGCTGCCCCTAACGTGGCGAACATTCGCTCATTACCTTGCCGGTGAGTCAGACGACCTCAATCCCTTAGCGTGTCTTTTTGTTAGTTTTTTTTTGTTATTGTTGTTGTAGCGATAAATGTCTGTTTGTGTCAGCCAATGTGCTTTGCCGTTGCTTGCTCAGAGCAAGGCCAGCAGTGGTTCAGCGTGCCCTCGGTAGCGTACGGGATCATGGGGAGGGGTCTGGAGGGTTTTGAACTGTTTCAGCCACAAATGCTTCATTGGCATTCACCACCATGCCTTGACCAATCCCCCTGCGTTGGTATTTGGCTTGTTTACTGAGGTAAAGAAGAGGATTGATAGAACCCCTACATGGTACATAGTGAGGTGGGGGTCTCATATTCCTCTTCAATATAAGTGAGGGTTCAGAGGCCTCCCGAAACTCCTATGAATTTAAGCACTGCTTAATACTGAGCATGAAGCTGGCAGTAGTTGCAGATAACCTTTTCAGAATAGACGCACATATATCATTTTGGATTAGAAAATCCTAATTCGTGCCATCAGCGTTCTGAATCAAAGCAGACATTGAAACATGCTGATCTTAACCTAGAGGTCCATGGTCGGCGTGCGCTCGGTAGCGTACGCGATCTCGGGGTGGGGTATGGTGGTTTCGAGCGATGTAAGCCGCGATGAAGTGTTAAGAACGTATATATCTCCCCTATTACAACCCCAAATCTGCAACCCAACGTGGGGCATCCTCTTGGAACATTAGACGACTGTCTGTTCGAATAGAGGAACGCTATTTCTCTGGATTTGACAAGTGCTAGGTCTAGCGTGAATTTTGACCGGGAAATCCTGCAGCGAGGCTTCATGAGTGCGAGGTGTATTGGCTTACAGCATGTTTGAACTTTTCGACGCACTCAGCACGTTTTTTGTCAAGTTTTCTCTGCACTCCAAGAAAATTCCTTTTCTTTACCGTACACTTTCTACGTTTTAAAAATACAACCACTTCTGCTTTCGATTAAACGTAGAGAATGACCGTACTGCAGTTCAGTTGTGACGGAAACGTTCATGTTCTACCGTAGTCGTTGCAGGAGAAAACACCTAAACACTCTATTTTATGGATCACAGCTTAACACGACACGTCGACAGACCTCATCGCCGTTGTGTACCACCAAATGCACTAATAACTTGCTTAAAGGCAGCAAGAACAAGAAAAAGATGCCACTTTTACTCAACGAACCGCTGACCCGTACACTAGGCGTCACATAACGTCCCATTTGTGATCCGTCTTGTTTACTCATGGCCCGCAATGTCCGCAAACTAGCATGGCGAATGACCGTGAGCATGCCTAATGAGATTAATCCCATGTGCAAAGGTTAAGATACGAGAAGTGATAATCGGATTAGACCCATGTAACACAATGTTGCTTCAACGTTGAGTGATCGCTATAGATTGTGAAGAAAGTTAAAAAACAAAAGCCTAAGTTTGCAATAACGTTAAGAGAAGAACGTTGACTTCATACAGAAATGTTTTCTCTACGTTGCTAGCCAAATAACATGGTAACGTTTAATAAAAATGTTACTGCAACATTTGCTTTCAGAAATACAGTCAACAGTCAGAAAACATTTAGGCACCGACAACGGTTAGACGACTTCTTAAAATTTAAATGAAACACCAGCTTAAATACATTGCAAACATGATGAAAGTGCACAAGTTGAACGCCGAATTTCGATCTGCCGTTTGGTAAGGAAACCAACCACTGAGAAAACCAAAAGCATGGGAACAAATCATTTAATGCAGTGAAATGTAGCAGTCACAACTTTGTTACACAACCATCAATCAAAACCACTAACTGCTTCATGAATAACAAAAGCACAGGCGCAACAAAATATTGCCCATTGCAGTATTTAATTTATTAGGTACTTATTGCCGCCCATTCATGCCTGCTCTTCCTGGAGAAAAATAAACGCTTTGAAAAAGTAGTGACCAGCCATAATTGCTTCAGTGACAAGGAGGATGTGCGCCGTAGATGCAGTTCTCTCATCCTTACTAGGAAATATTAGCTGTTTTTTTTTTGTAGAAAGTACTCTGAAAGCATAAATTTCCTATCCGTTTTTTATTAAGCTTGTGCAGACACGACACATCATGCACACGGCAGCTTTGACAAACTTGTGGTTCAGTCGACAGCCCTAGAGGGCTATAGAAACTGGCTAACTTGCAAAAGATCCGTGCTCAGAAATAAAAAGCTGACAGTAAAAATGAGGAGTTCCTATTTCTCACATATTTCATATAGTACTAAGAATGTGGCTAAGACATGGCATGAATATTGTTTTTTTTTCGGCTAAGCTACAAACTTTGTAGCCTGTGCTAACATAATACTGCGATATAAAAAAATTAAACATGCCAGCACTGTACAACATGCTGTAAGAGTTATAAAATATTCCCCCTACAAGGCTGCCACATGCCTCTTACATGCGGTAATGTTTATATCTACCAAACTAGCTAGACTGTAACATGTGACACACACCCTCTTACATCAGGAGATGTTTACCTTCCATGTAATTAGAACGATTGGAGATACTCCTCTTTGATGGCATTTCAGTTGCTAGGTGTGGAAGGACCAGATATGAAGGGGAACAACCAGACACAAACTGTTTAAGCAACATCACAATGAGCAATGTGCCTTGGGTTTCTTCTGTCCAAAAATGAGTGTCATTTTCCATGTTCTCTGTTCACATAAGTGCTTGCATGCCCTCATTGTGGCTTGCTGGGAGGTGCTTTTCTGTCTTAAATTACAGTTTTAACTCCGGCCTCAGTCCTCAGCACCTTCATAATTTTTTTCTAGTGTTCACCTTAGGTCGTGTCAAAAATCACGCATAAGTCTACTTTTCTGTTTCCAACTGTCACATCTCTGCCTTCGTCGTGTCCATCACTGCATCTGACACCTTTAAGTCTGCTGTGTATAATGGTCTTAATTATTCTGCCTATTACACATGTATTTTGTTAGTCACCCACTTATCTCTCTGAAGCCGATCGACCCTGAGAGTAAATAAATTAAAGGCAGTGTAAGCTAAGTCTCAGCACGCGCGCATTATGTTCAGTTTGTTTTATAATGTTGACCAGTAGAGAGTGGAGGGAAAAAAGCTGAGAAGTGGATCTGGACATACCTCTCGCGCCTACACTGGAAAGCAGCTGGCACTAAGCCATGCGTAACCACTAACAACTACAGAACATGCCAAGTGTTAAGTAATTAAGTAACGTTCCTCGCATTTATCAGAGTGCATACTCGCTACTCAGTAATTTATTACCCCTTTAGACATTTTAAAAGGGAGCGTACAATGATGCGTTTCGTTTGAACATGGCACCACAGTACAATGACTATCAATAACCCTGTGCCAACGCAACAAATAAATTTCTGCCCAATAAACATAGCTCACAGTATAACCAGGAGGCGAGAATGGGCCACCCTGAAACGTATTTAGAAAATAAGTTCAAAATAATAAACAATGACATTTGAGCAGCCGCTCATTCCCCCCTCCCTCCCTGAAAAAAATATGAAAAAGGGTGCTCTTCAGACGGCCCGTTGGCATGATGCGGCCGTAATATTTTCGACAGTTGAAGTACGTGTGAATTCAGATACGAATTTTTACGCCCATGCATGCGATTTCTTTTGTGGTTGAAGGAAGGGTGAAAAGTGGGCAGACACTGGCTTGTCTACTGGAGGGCTAGCCTCCACACCCACTGCCGGCGTGTCGTAGAAGGAGGAGAGGGAGGGAAAAAAGGATGAAAGGAGAGAGTAGGGGCGCTGTCGCAATGATCATGTCAGGTGACATGTGCTGCCCCCTCAGGCCTAGAGGCGGCCAGAGAGGCCGGTGGCCTCTAGGAAGGAGAGGAGCTGCCGGAAGGCCTTGGCAGGACGGTTGCCGCCGGGGAAACAGAAGGTGGTCCGCTGAGCTGGAGGGGAGGCCCAAGCAAAAGTATCCCGCCTCCATTATTGTCCTTGCGGGCACAAAGGCAGGGTACCCACATAGGGGATGCTGGGCCGTCTCCTCTGGGTAATTGCAAAGGGTGCACCAGGGGAGGCGGAGAGGCCAAGGCGGAAGAGGCGGGAGCCGGTGTTGGCGCAGCCTACCCTGAGCCTCAGGAGGAGGCTGCGCTCTTCGCAGTCCAGGTCAACAGATGGGAGAGGGTGTGGAGAATGGCCATTAGCCACCCTGGGTTCTGGGTGATCGAGGAGGTGGCGATCCACTATGTTCCTTGCCAGCTTCAAGGGGCAGAAGTTCTTTGAGAGAGGAGTTCCAGGGGAGAGTGCCCCTTTGGCCAGGGAGTCTGCGTCCTCGTTGCCCAAGACTCCGACATGGGCCGGGACCCAGGTCAGGCGGATGCGGGTTCCTCTGGTGCAAAGTGCGTCAAGCCGCCAAGACAGCCAGCGGGCGATGAGTGGGCCCTTGAAAGGCCTCTGGAGGAGCTGGAGGGCTGCCCTGGTGTCAGTTTAGATGACTGCCTCCTTGATCACAGGCCGTTCTTTCAAGACGTCAGCACCCAAGTTAATGGCGGCCAGTTTGGCGGTTGTGGACGAGGACACAAATGGGAGTCTGGCCTGTCTGCTCACGAGGAGCGATGGGGCAGTGCAGGCTGCAGCCGCAGATTGGCAGTGTCCTGGGAGGACAGAGCCATCCGTGAAGATAGGGACAGTGCCAGGCGGTTCGGCCTGGAGAACCTCAGCGACCTCCTGTCGTAGGTCCACAGCATCCGTGTTCCGCCTCGTCCGGGAACCAGGAAGGGAGAGGTGGACCTCGTAGAGGTGTCCAAGGTCCGGGCGAGGAGGGAGGGGGAAGGTCTCAGGCTGTCCCCAACAAGGTCTTCGAAGTACTGGGGCTACCTGACCCATTTTGGAGTTGGGCCTGGTGAGAAGGTGGTCCAAGAGGGAGCGCCCATAGGGTGCGTTGTGGAGGCGCTCTATGTGGTGGAGGGAGGTGCGCCTGGAGAGGAGCTCCAAGGGCCTTGAACCTGCTTCAGCCAGGATGGCAGCCACCGGAGAGGAGCGAGGGAGCCTTAGGCATAGTCGTATGGCCGCCCGCACTCTGCGCTCGATGGCCAAGTGTTGGGCCACAGTGAACAGGACAAGGGGTAGAGCGTAGGTGAACTGCGCGATGGCTATGCCTTGGTAAAGCTGGAGTCCCAGTCTCGGGGTGATGCCATTGCTCTTGGCTAACAAGGACCGTATGGCCCCCTGGATCCTGGAGGACTCGGCCAGGATGTGGCGCACTGCCGGGCACCATGTGAGTCGAACGCCGATGAGGAGACCTAGGTATTTCACTTGGCGGCTCCAGGTGAGGTCACGGCCACCAACGTGGAGGAAGGTGCGGCCAGGGCGGGCACCAACCCTAGTGTTAAGGAACATCGCCTGGTTTTTGATGGGAGAGATGCGGCCGGCACGCTCCAGGAAAGCGACGACAGCATCGATGGCCCGCTGGACGTTCTTGATGGTGTGGACCCTGTATCAGCGGGGCCCACGGCACCACATGACAATGTCATCCGCGTAGATTGCCACGTGGATAGGTAGCCGGAGGTCCTTAGGCAGGAAGTCGGGCAGGAGCGCGAAGACGGCGTTGAAGACTAGGGGGCTAAGGACCCTCCCCTGAGGTACACCACGCCAGATGTGCCACAGAGAGCTGGTCACATGCGGTTCGATGCGAGGCGTCCGGGCACGGGCAAACAGCAATCGTCTTCAGGTGTCGACTGATGCCACTTCCTGAGGGCAGCTGCCCGACGAATACCACTCATGTCCACGTTCACATCCAACAAGCTTGTAAGAAACATAATGCACTCAGGTGTTTTTCATGATTGTATCAGACAGGTGTTTATCAGGGAGGTGTTTATCAGTGCTGAATTTTTTGGCGTGATAAACGGAACCATCCACCGAAAGGCGCGTCGACTGTTCCTCGCCAGATGCTTGCAGTCCAGCGAAGAAGAGCAGCTTTTCCACCGACTTCAAGTCTCCTGTTTCGTGCGGGGTCAGTGGCATTGTAACGCACAATCTGCATGGTCGTTTTACTATTCATCGACGCCGCATGGGACAGCAAGCGGTTTTACACTCCAATGCGGCGTACGGGCCGCACACATACACGCACATAAACGACAATACAGCGAGAAGGACGCACGCAGCGAACACGGAAGAGCAAAAACAGTTCGAAAGCACCTGTTCACTCAACTCCTCATTGCGCACATGGTTGCATGGTTCCGACTGCGGATTTGGCTAGCACTTCGACTTTGCCATGGCCAAGCTGCACTGCAGCCCTGGTGCTACAACGTTCACGCAACGAAAATAAATTTTTTAATACATCAAACCAGTCATGTTGTCAGCTCAAAAAGCTACCGTAAAATTGAATACATCTTATATGTTTTTGCCGTTGCGCGCCTTTGCGATGTCAGCGACGTGAGCATGGACGCGAATGGCGCTACGAATTTTCCGTGCAGCTCTGTAAATGACGTGCGTGCGCGGCTAGCTTCCATACATACTTGGAGAGGTGAACAGTAGTCGGTGCGAACATTTTGAAGTTTAATCGACTTAAATTTCTCGAGGAAAGTAAGCGGCGTTGCATTTTTATTGTTTCTGTGCATCGACAGTGACTTTGGCGGCAGCCACACGCCAACGTCTCCGGTTTGTCGAACTTGTGAGAAGGTGAGCATTTTGTTCTAATGTGTGCAAGCGGTTTTATGTTCGTATTGTAACCCTGCGTCTCCTCACATGTTATGTTCACGATAACGTCACTACAACGTGCATGCACTTTCTGTCTCTATTTGAAGTAACATTGGTTGATCAGCATACACTATTGAATTCCAATAAGCACCAACTGTCCATGTTGGTAGTTCGTGTCGAATGTTCTTTGAGATGATTCTGCGCACCAGATGGCCTTCTGATAATTTGTATATAAACACCAATAATAAATCTGAGGAAATCAAAGGTTTTGCATTGCTTATCACCAGTTCAAAGCTTCATCATGATTATATAGTTGAAAATGTGCCGTTTTCTGGCTACAAGGGCTTGGTTGTGTGTCGTGACTGATTTCTAATTGTCAGGGCTATTTGAAAGCTTCCATGAAAGGCAGGCTTTTGAAAAGCCGTTCGTTAAATAAGAAAGCGCTCCCACTGTTACAATGGATGTTATTGGTCGAAACTTCAGTCATTGTAGGTCAGGGATTTATATTTTCAAATCCCTAGCCTGAAGTACAAAACGTGCAGAAGTAACTTTGTAACTTCTTTCCGGCCTTAGAAACCCAATATTTATTTGTCGCTTTCAGGAAGCAGAGGTCTGCTTTATAGCATATACCTTTCACTAATTTGAGTGAAAATCGTGCAGTACAGACCCACTATAAAGTTGGTGTGTAATATACAAATTGCTTGTACGGAGCTACTTTGGAGTTGGAGAATGCACAGCGTGGTCTTAAAGTCAGAATCTTTACATTTGCAACTGGTTCATAAAGGTCATAATCTGGAAAATGGCATTTAGCAAAAGTGTCTTTCTCTGAATACTCATAAGAATATGTTTAGTTCATCCAGGAACATGTATATTGACTATATCTTTTAATGGCATGATTGCTGATATTAGCTCTTTGTTACTTCACTTTATATAGTTTTGTGCCCCCAGCATCACTGAGTTGCATCATATGATAAAGAGAGCAGTAAAATTCTCGCTACTAGTTTAAACCACTAATCATCTTGGGGCTGTGAACTTTTTGTTGTGTTGTATGATGTATACTTATATACAAAACAATTTCTTTCAACTGCACATCACATGATTGAAATTCCACGAGAAGAAAGGCTGTAACACAACATTGCTCACTACCTGGTTTTTTCCCAGCACATTATAGGCCATAACAGCAAGGTAAGATATGAAGAAAAATAATGCATGTATGTGTTCCGCACGTGCATTTTCTGTACTACCAACACCATATTATGATTAACTGATGCCTTATGAGAGTGCATACAAAATATTTTTGTTAATATTGCAGCATGTTTCTTTCAAGTTTAAACTGGCCATTTAGCTCACGACTCAGTAACTGCTGTATGTGCAGAAATTTTATACTTTAAGTGATTTAATTAGCCCTCTGCAAGCCTATTTATTATTTCCTTGCTTTTTTTAAGCGTTCTTGCTGCATGTGTTGATAGTCTTAAGTTGACTTGTACATTTTTTTCACTGTACAGCAGGCACATACAAACATAAAGTATATGTTAGGCGGATCTCGATGTCCTCTTCAAAACTGTTTTTGCGCTGAAAATTTATTGCCAAATTGTCCTCGTAGCACTCAAATTTGATAGTTCTGCAATGCTTGCTGCCCAAGTCTTCCTGTTAATGTGGTCAAGGTCACTGAAAGTTGATGGGCAAGCACCGGTGGCATGAATAACGAGCAAAATGATCATGGACCTTGACTTTCGTGTGTAAACTATAAATGGAGTGGTGCAGTAGAGCAACATGTTTCAAATGTCAAAACGCGTGTGGTTTTACAGAAGTGCAAAAGATAGGAAAAGAAGGAAGCACTTTCTGCTGCTGCTGGCTGGTTCGAAGAGAACATGGCTGTTCGTTCTCTTTGAGAAAGATTCATTCCATATATTCTTGTTTCAACGCAACAGCTCTTGTGATCTCGCCAGGAGGTCCAAGCATGCTGTTTCAGCCTGTTAAGTTGCGGGTATTCTCCTCAGCCACTTTTCTTCTTGGTCATCATCACGGGGGCATGCACGCGCTGCTGGCCACACCAAGTTGCTGATGATGGTTTGTTTCAGCGCAAGGGCATCTGTGGCCAAAGAGCGTCATGGCGCAAGTTATTTTCTTCTACTCAAGGTGGGGTCAACGACCCATTTGCAAAGCATTTCACCCTAAATAAGCCAATCACCACACCAGGCGAAAGCTTGTACCCATTGTATCATCGGTGGGTTCCCGGTGGCACTGGGGATCAAACCCCGCAGCTCCCGCTTCCGAGGCGGATTCTTACACCACTAGGCCACCGCTGCTGTCCCCACACTGACGTTGCTTACACGAGGTGCTGTTAAAGCCCCTATATCTATGTTAAATGCATTTTAGAAAGCTATTCGCTTCCCAAGTATTATTTCATCGTTATAGAAAAACCACAGTTCACCTAGCTGGACAAACCTGGTGCATACAGGCCAGCAGAAGGGTTGCACGTACATGCTTCGTTAGCAAAACATAGACATCAAGCAGAGCCTGCCCTTCATAGTGCATTATACCCTGATTTCAAGCAATGATCAAGATGGGCAGAGGGTCATTTCATTGAACACTTGCATGTTACATTCATGGAATGAAAGACAAGTATTACTGCAAAATCTTCAAGCTGTGTTTATTCTTAGAGAAGACATCATGAAAAGAGTGTTGCATTAGTTATGGTTCACTTTGTGTAGTGAAAGGAGCTCCCACTTTGATAAAGGTTTAATATTGAAAAACGGCTGCATTTTGGCTTGTTGGTTAACCATGTTTAGATGTTAGATGGTGAACGCGCTGAAAAAGACACAGGAAGTAAGCACACAGTTTGTCATCTGTTTCTGTATACTTGTCTTTTTGAGCGCTTTCAGGATGGAAACTTAATCTTGCAAGAGAGCAAGGAAAACAGAAGTATATTTAACTTCTGATAACTTTAGGTCTAAAAGATCAAGTTTTATCGTGTTGCTTAAAGTTTACATTGTATCGCTATTGCTGTGTTGCAGCACTTCCATGATGCCATTGCTTTCAGCCTCTCGACTTTTGTTTATGAAATAGGTAGTCTTTTTCGGATCAATTACAACACTTTAGGAGTTATTTTAGAGTTCCATGGTAGGGTACTCGCCGATTAACGGTATTGCATTATTACGCCAGCATAACTTGCTAAGCATTTCACTGCAGTCTTGTTACTAGAACAACCTCTTGAAAGCACTCAGCCTGGTGGTCATTGAGGGTTACTGTTCACATATCAAAATGCCGGATCAGCTGTGTGCTCTTTACAGCTACAAGAACTAAGGTACATTTCATGAAATATCATAGAAGTGGTGGAGCACCAGACTTTGGATTTGGATGAAACCATTTTTAAATGTGTGCTCGGTATCGCCCTGTTTTTCTCCTGTTGTGAAGAGGTTTTTTTCATTTTTGTTTTGCCAGCACTGAAGTTTTGGGCAATTTGTGATTTCCTTTAGCATGTGCTCTCTGTGGTATTCAGGTTTAGATTTTGTGGCGCAAGAACTCCATTCTATTATTTTCAATATAACTAAAGATTTGTAGGGCACACCATGAGGAATAAACCTTCTACTTGAATAATCTGCATGTGTTCAAGTTCTTCATTGTTGCTTTAGAAACAAATTTGAGATAACCCAGTAGTTGAGATCTGGCTGGAAGATTTAGGAGAGCCCCCTGAACATAATCACATGACCAACACAAACTGGGTATTATTGTCTGTGCAATGAAAAACAGTTTTCAAATCTTTGTTAACCGCCGTCTGTGTAGAGCTGGCCTAAATATGCTTTGTGCTCTCTGTAGCTCTCCTCTGAGGCAGGAATATTTCATCTGCACCTGCAGTCTTATATCACCAAGTGCCACCGCAGTGGTTGAGTGGTTAAGGCGCTCGGCTGCTCGCCCGGAAGGCGCGGCTTCGATCATGGCTGCGGCGGTTGAATTTCTATGGTGGCAAAATCTAGAGGTCCGCGTACTGTGCGATGTAGTGCAGGTTAAAGAACGCCAGGTGGTCGAAATTTCCGGAGCCCTTCACTACTGCGTCTCTCACAGCCTGTGTCGCTCTGAGTCGTTAAACCCTCATAAACCCGAAACGAGAACTGATACCATCAAGATACCAATTCTAGGGTGAACGTATATTTTTTTGAAAATTTGCCTCTTTTGGAAGCAAGAAGCCTGAGCTGATTCTAAACAGCCCAAGTAGGGTTGCAGCAAATTTCATTATCGTCATTGCTTAGCTTACATTCACTTCAGGACAATGGCCTCTTCCGGTGATCTCTGATCTCTCAGTACTTGTGTCTTGCACCAGCTCTATGCCACACTATCCTAAGAAATCTCCTAATTCTAACTGGCGAGCTTATAATCAAGTGTCTCCTGGTATATTTTCCTTTGGTTGAAATTCATTTTCCTGTGATCCAATGTGTACAAGCTGTTTCTTGGCCTGGTGCTGGCTTATCTGGAATGAAATGATTGAGAAATGTGTCTCTGACCTCACCTTGAGTAGACGAGGTTACCTTGCGCTAGGGCACCCTATGGCCACAGATGCCCTTGTGTCATTGAAATCCATCATCAAATTTCTTCGGTTGCACTAAGAGACCTTTGGTGATTCACTCTCTGCATCAATGCTCTGACCCGGTCCATTTTATTCTTTTAATTTCTGCCAGAATGTTGACAACTCGGGCTTGCTCTGAAATTACTGTTGCCACAGTTCAGTGTTACTGCTAACATTTTGATCTCTGTGGCCTACTATTTTTCCTCACTTTAATCTCAAGCCTCTTTGTTAGCCTCCAAGTTTCAAAATGTGACTTTTCTTTTGAGTAACATCACAAGGGTGCTTCAAAACACGCGAATGCCCACTGAGTTCACTGCAGGCAATTCTGAATCTACAGAATTCTTTCTCATGCTCTAGCTTTCCGAACTCTACTTGGCTTACATCATCATCATCATCAGCCTGACTACGCCCACTGCAGGGCAAAGGCCTCTCCCACGACTGCGCCAGTTGCGTTCCTTTTACCCCTTTCTCTTATTTGCTGTCAGCCCGAAGGGAAAAGGTAGAAGTTGTTGGATGCCGACGACTTGAGGTTCTAAACTTGCCCAGTCACATTACTCGAAGAACTTCAGGAAGTAAACTGCTTAATCACATATAAAATAGTTAAGACAGAACGGAAGGTACAACAAGGAGAACAACTATGTATATACTGATTGATCCGCTAAGTGACCAGACGAAATCAACCCCCGGCCCCACCAAAATGTCTTCTTTTAATCCCTAAGTCTCCGCCCTCAGTGGGGACACCAACCAATTAGGTCAAAACACAAGCACTCATCCAATCAAGAACCGGGGAAAGGAAAACACATCCAATAAAACACATGGGAAAGGAAAACACATTGAAAAGGGGACAGAGGAGAGTAAAACACGCCCAATCAAGGATTGGGGAGAGGGGAAAGGCCATTGTCACGGATACTAACAGTAATTCCCTTCTCAGATCACTCCATCCTCCCCCGCGGGGCGGCATGTGTACTCGCTTAAAGAGCATGCGAGGACTGCACAGATTGTCTAAAGCCATCCCCGAGGGGCCCCTTAAGACGCCACCGCTCCCCAATTCTTCTTGACGCCCCCACATGCACAGGAAGTGCCTGGCAGTCATATGGAGCTGATAAGCGCTGACAGTGAGCATGAGGAACGCGTCTCCTAAATTGCCTCCTGGCCACACACTGAAGGACCGACGCCCGGGTCATGGCCTTGGGCAGCGTCGCCGCGGTACGGATGAGAGGCGTCACGCGTTTTCGTTGCTACTTCTCGGAGCGGGGCTGCGAACAATGGGGCCCGGCCAAGCTGGTCACCTGCGCACCCCGCAATCCCCTCCGGCGCCGTCCGCTTGACTCATTAGTTCCATGTGGAGTCAAAAAAAGAAAATGAAATCGTAGCGTACGCACTCTTGTGCACACACAGGTGGCGTTCCGTACGGGTTTACTTGGGGCTCCGGATCTGCCCAAGCCAGCCGCGCACGACACCCACTAAATTGTACATTTTGTGTGCAAGGGTGGTGGTGGCATGCAACTGAAAACATTCCTCCAGGTTATCTGGCTAGGTTCCTTCTTCCTTGTGCCAAGATTTTTTAAATAATACTTTGTGAGATTTATTTCTATCAGAGTTTTTAAGTTCATATTAATTACACCAAATTTTGTGATCATATATTAAAAAATTGAAAGCGTGATGAACATTGGCATTTTTTATTGTGGGGCAGTATAATACGGAGAACATAGTACATAGTAAAATTTAATATGACCAGTCTAATATAAACAAAATTACTCTTTGTTATAGGAAAATTTTGCTTCCGATGTGCTGGATTGGCATGGCGTGATGAAGATGCGGAAAGTGTGCATTAAAAAGAACCTGTATTTATGATGGCACGAGAACCTGCGGACAGTGCTTCAGACTGTTGGCGAGTACCTTGGTGCTGTGGTTCTGCTAATATAGCCAAATAATAGTTTTAATCTAAAAAGAGTGTATTTCGAAATTTGAGCACAGAACTTAGTAGCATTTAGATATTCTTGCACGAGATACCACTGTGAGAATTGGTATTTAATGATGTGTTTCACATGTGCACTTAAGTGCTGAATGTAGTTGGAATGGCTGGCGAGCTGGGTGGCTCCGATGTATGAAACAAAATGCCCAGGTTACTGGACGAGGTGTCGATCAGCATAGTGTAGCACATTAAGGCTTGATGGAGTGGAGAATGAAGGCAGTAATTACTTTAAGAACAGAAAACAGCAGAACGCACCGGACCAGGAAGCTAACAGAACATCCTGACCTTGAGGACACTGTGCATGAAGGGTGTTATGGAGTTGCCTGCCATGTCATGCAAGATGGAGGTCGTACAGGAAGGGTGCTAAACACGAGTTAGTTAATGCAGACACGTTCTGTCATTATGTAGTACTCACTGCAGAGCTTAACAACCAAGAAGGAAAGGTAACAGCTGATCATGGCCAGACACTTGTGGTTTCCTCTCCAAGCAATCTTGAAGCGCACTTTGAAATTTGTTATGCTTGTGCTCGACATATATCATTGCAGCATGTGGTGAGCAAAAGTACATACACTTGATTTCCAGTGACAGTGCGCTTACAGGGCCCGGTAACAGCTCACTGAGGTGTTCTGATACGTCTGCAGGGCACCACATGAAAAATTCTTAGGTTTCAGAACACGGAGCCCTTGCAGAAATTGTCGGAAAGTTTGTTGCCACATGTACCTCTTCGTAATGATGATCCTAAAAGGCGGGTCTTCTTTTAGTGCCGCAAAAAAGCCTAGTACATGGGCCTTTTGCTTCTCCATTAGTGCGAAAATATTTGCGAGCGAGATCTTTCGCAGATATGGAATGATTTCACAAAATGTCAAAAAGGAGACTGAAGCTGTGCGAAGCAGTAAAAGTAACAAATGCATCAGAGCTGTTGAAGAAGCAGAACGACCTATGCCTTCATCCTTTTTTTTTTGCATCAGACACATGACACATCAGACACATCAGACACGTTTGGGGCCAGTTGAGGTCACTATTTCCAATATGTAGTGATCGCTGCCGAAATTTTGTTGAGTGTTTATCCATGTTGGAGTGCCCGAATTTTTAGCAAAAGTCAGATCGGGAGACGTATCCCTGGAAACACTGTTACCGCAGCGGGTGGGGACTAGTGGATTTGTAAGAAGAGTCAACCCACACTGTTGTGCGGTGAGCCACAGTTTTCTACCTTTAATGTCCTCCTGTGCGTAACCCCAAGCCGAGTGTTGGGCAATAAAGTCTCCCGTGAAAATGACGGGGTGATTGCCTGCGAGCTTCAGAGTCGCCTGAAAAAGCGGGCCGAAGCTTGCTTTCCGTAACTTTGGGCTGCTATAGACATTCAGCACAAACAGACTGTGGTCGGGTTTCCTAGGCGGAATTAATTCGACTAGCACGTGTGTGACATTTGTGACTGGGGTATCGTGCTGTACTACCGTAATATTTCGTTTGACAAGAGTCGTGACTCCAAGCGTTCCACCCCCCGATGAAAAGGATTGATACCCAGCTAGCTTGCTATTTGTTTGTGTCTCTTGTAGTGCGATTAAGTCCGGTCCGTCCCTATTGCTGAGGAATTGTTGGAGTACAGCTCGTTTGCGGCTAAATCCTCGGCAGTTCCACTGCCAGATGGTGTAATTGGGTTGTGGCGCCATGTTGTTGCTAGTCGGATACCGCTTCAGAAGAAGCGGGTTTGCGAATTTTGTGAGGAAGGAGCCTGCTCTCTGCTTCCTGCTGCCAGCTGCCTAAGTTAATTAATTCCTGCCGGTGTCTGCATAATTCTTCCATGATGGAAGTCATTGTAATCTGCACTTGAATGAGGGTGCTGTTAGTCTGCGTTTGCGCTTCTTCAATTTTGTGAATGGTGTCGGCTAGTGTTTGGCCTTCGGACAGGGAGTCGCCTGCTTTTCGCTTAGGCGGGGGTGCCCGCGTTGATTCAGCATCCATGTCCGCTCCGGCGGAGGTTGAGGGGGTAGGGTTATTGGCGCCATCGGTCGTAGGCGGTGACCCAGCCTGCATTTGTTGCTGTTTTAGAGCGGCATTTTCTTTCTTTAGGTCCTCGACCTCACGAAGTATTTCCCTACCAGCACTTTCAGGTCTGCTAGCTCAGAGAGGTTGGAGTTAGATTTCTGGGAGGCTTTATCTGCCCAGCCTACCTTTTGCGTGCCGACGGCGTCCTGGTTCAAACCGGGGTTCCGTGGCTGGTGTGAAGGAGTCCTGGATTTGGAGGCCGACCGGCCTCTCGGTTCCAGTCGTGGAAAGGAGCTGGATCGATTTGTTCGTCCCCTGCTTTTGGAGCGGCTGCGTCGCTCTTTAGACTGCGGCGACTCTTGGCTATGCTGGGTCAGATGTTGGCGTTCCTGTTCCCAGCGGCGTTTGCTGACAATGTATGGAGTGCGGTAGATTTCGCGGCATTTGTTGCTGCCCAGTTCATGGCCCTTACCGCACAAGGCACACTCAGGCTCGCAGCTATGTGTCTCAGGAGAATTGGCCACGCCGCATCCGCGGCAGCGAGCGTTTTTCGGGTCCGGGCAAACGTCTCTGAGATGTCCGAGTTGTCCGCACAAAGAACACACTTCGTATTTTTTTTTTGTAGAGGCAGCAGCGAATCATGCCACCACCGAAGCTGATCCAACGGGGAACTCGCTCACCGTTGAAGAGAATGAAGACCGTCTGCGACTGCGCACCCATGCGCCGGACTCCACATATTGGAGGATTCCTTGGATGCTGAAGGTTCGCAAGGATGTCAGCGTCCGATAGATGTTTCGGAACGCCTTGGATCACTCCTTTACCACTGCCATCCGGCGTGGCGACATACGAGGTGATGGCGATCTTGTTCTCGCCGTAGATGAGCTCCTTGATGTTTAAGTAGCGTTCCACTCGTACCGCGGAATGGGTGGCCACCAGTATGGTGTGTTGCTTGAAGTTGAGTAGCATGCAGTCTTCAGATGATTCTGCCAAGGTGAGGCCCGCGGCGTCCCGGATGAGTTGAAAGATGCCGAGTTGGCCACAGCTCTCGAGTATACGGAGGCCGCCCGATGGCCGGAATATGACCTTGGTTAGGCCCTTGGGTAGGCGAGGTAGGTTCGACGCCACCGATTGTCGAGCAAGTCGTCGGCCAAGCTTTTCCTCAGAGGAGTCGGCAGAGTGCCGCATGCTGCCCTGTCCCTGGGCGCGATCGGTTCCATTGTGTGCCGCGGGGTTATTCCTTTGGCGTTCGTGACCGGAGCGTTTCGATTCACCGACGGTGAACCAACCATATTGGTGCGAAACTTCTTCGGGGCTAATGTCAGTCCCCTCCACAGTGACTTCCATGTCCAATGTTGGAGGAAGATCCCACTCAGATAATGCGGCACAGCCCCGTCAGAGCGGGGTCGCTAGGCCTGGCGTGGGCCTAGCGGGCCGTGCGTACCGGCGAGAGCCAAAACGCAGAAAAGTCCGCAGAAACAGGCAAAAAGTGACTTGCCGATGCGTCCGACGGCGTTATCCGAGCTTCGAAGACGAAATCAAGGCAAGAGCAGTGTTGACCGTCGCTGAATTCAGCGGTGGGCATGGGTGAAGCGAGGAGCGTTCGCGCGAGCGTCCGACCCACGCCACGTCCGAGCCGGTTCTCCTTTTCACTGGTGCCCCCGGCAGCTGTGAGAAGGCGGCGATTGGGATATATTCGCAGGATCTGGCTTGGAGCTATTCCGTTCGTATTCCTGATTATACGCCTGTATTCTTCGCAGTTTTTGGCTATTAGTTTGGCTCTTCTAAAAAAACCAGTCATGTAGCACGGGTTCATATTCTTGCAGACTGCTGTTAAGTTCTAGTCTCTCTCCAAAGCTCCGGAAAATCTTTATTGAATCGTTCGCTTAGGTTTTTTGTTACGCCCGCAGTGCGTGAGGTCCGCTTTGTCTAGATAGCTGGTTATTCGGACGTCTATGCTAACGAGGTGGCTGATTTATTGGGAAGGTCGGCTCTCTGCGCTTCTGTAATCTATCCCGTCCCTCACCTCATTCTGTTAGAAACTTCACATTTCCTGCGGTTGCAACATGTTTCTGCCAACTTGAGGGATGCGTTGCTCAATACCGTGGCCTGTGGTGTAAATCACACCTTTGTGAAGTGTCAAGGACGCTTGCGCGATGTAGAATCCCTCACTTAAATTAGGGCTTATACAGATGCGGGTTCGCTGCGACAAACCTTTGTGTCTCATGTGTGCAAGTTGAAACAATACATCATTTTCTTCTCTCTTGCCGGCGGTTCGTCGTTCAAAGAAAGTAGTATTTCGAGGTCCCTCTTTCGATGTTAGGACTCCCTCTGTATCTTCCAATTCTTCCCTCGTTCGGTACGAGCGCAAAGGGATTCCCGTTAAGCAGTGTTTGCGGCTACTTTCATGATTACATAAGTGCTACTGATCGGTTACCTTGTTATTTGTATACAAAATTTTGTCGCATGTCCAGAAATGCTTAATTCTATTCAGGGTATTCCATATTTAGTTAATTCATTTGATTTTTTCATTCTTTACCTTGATTCAATTTTCTGGCTTGCTTTTCTGCGCAAACACTTCTTTGTCATTCTCCACAGTACGTTGGCCAATCGCCTGCGTGGTTATGTGCCACATTTACTGATATGAAGAAAAAGAAGATGCACGGCTCCTTTAGGGTGAAATGCTTGGAAATGTGTGTTTAGCCCCACCTTCAGATGAAGAAAATACCTCGTGCCATCGCTCTCTTTAGTCTCAGATCTCTTGCGCCATTAAAATTCGCAATCATCATGATGCTTGTGGGCAAGTGTCTGGCCTTTTTCAGATCTTACCAGAGTCACTAGCTCGCTAAGTTGTGCATTGAGTACTATCTACTGAAAGGCATCTGCATCCAATTGTATTTGGCACCCATCTCGAGCTACTTGCTGTTTGCACAAAATGATAGACAACTGTAAAGACTTTCATGCAGGCAGTGGAGCCCGGGTGAGCGCATTTTGTCTGTTCCTTCCTGAACCTGTGGTTTTACTGCTTACTGTTATAAGAAATGAAGTTTGGGCAATGAATCATAATGGTTTGGTTCTCAGTTGATGGCTTTGGCGAGCTTATACGAAAGCCAACTGTTCAATATCGGATGGTTGAAATGTATTTGTGATATTTATGATTGGTGTTGTGCGAATATTAAATGAGAATATTTTATGCTTTTGAGATGAATCCGACATCAATGTGCAGAAAAAAACAACGTCTTGCTGGGGCAAGTTGGTAACTGTACACCTTTGGTTACAGGCGCGAAAACAGACACAACACAAGGCGCCTCGTCCCGTCTTTCGGCGTTGTGTTGTGTCTGTTTTCGCGCCTGACTTTCGGGAAATGAATCATAATGGTTTGGTTGTCAGTTAACGGCTCTTGCAAGCTTCTACGAAAGCCGATTGGTCAATAGCGGGTGGTTGAAATGAATTTGTGAAATTTAAAATTGGTGTTGTGTGACTATTCAATGAGGATATTTTATGCTTTTGAGATGAATCCTACCACAATGTGCAGAAAAAAGAACGTCTTACGGGGCAAGTTGGTAACTGTACGTCTTCGGTTAGAGGTGCGAAAACACAACAGAAAGCGCTCCGTCCCGTCTTTCTGCCTAGTGTTGTCTGTTTTTGTAACCAAAGTGGTGCAATGTGCGGAGGTTCAATGTGCGCAGTTTGTCATGAAAATAAAACATATGAGCTTGTACTCACCCAAACACCACTCGCTCATTTTAAGCTGCATTCTTTGTACGTATACAATACATAATATGTGAAAAGGAGAGTCTTGTACATAATACTTATTCGTTCGGCACCTTGACAGCTATATCTGCAGTGAACATTGTGGGAAGAAGCTATACAAAGACGCATGTGCATGTACAACAGAAAGTACATAATTACAATACAGGTTTCTGCTCTACATCAAATGACTTTCGAGTTAACGAAGGAAGTATGCATACACATTACAGAAACTTTATTAAGAACACAGCAGCAGCACTCGTTGCAAAAAAAAAAAAAGATTTCGTTCTCGCTCATAGCATGGCGTAACTTCTATAACCATGAATGCGACAGTCGTCATACGGAGTCGCTGTTTCCGACATTCAGTCCGTAGCTCATGCTGCGGAAAACCCTCCGGCAGCATATTACCAGCAGGTTTCTCTCTGCAGTGGAGCATTTTCTTTTAAAGTGCGGAGTTTATTCAGCACGAGAACCACTTAGTCCACATCGAAGGAACGCGACGCCTAGCGCTGGTGGAGTTGCCGAGCCCAACGAGGGTGAGTACGGGAGCCGCATAGGTGGTCCTAATATTCTGTGTATATATGTGTCTGCTTTCTTTTTTGCGACTCTGGGATTCGCGGTTCCGGGAGCCGGGTGCCCTGGGGCCACGGGTGCCGCTACGAGCTCGCTGGTATTGCAGCTCGGCACCGGGAGCTCCGACACCGTCCGATACGGTGGGCGTCGACCGCTCAGAAGCTGCTTTGTGCAGTGAGCGGGGTAGGACAACTCCGCAGAGAAGATGTCTCCTGGCGGCTGCGCGCACGTAACTCGTTTCGGGTCGTTGTTTTGCTCACTGTCGTTGTCGGAATGGTAGTGAGGCCTGAAGGTTTTCAGAGCTGCCTGCACCACGTCAGAAGAGACAACCACCGGACCGTGGTTTTGAGTGTGGGCGCACTTCGCTGCCCACCCGTATTTTGTAACCTCGCTCGAACTGAGCAGTCTGTTTAACTCAAGAAAGGGCTTGTTTATTCGAACTTTCTGTTTGCACAGCAGCCCGACACGTTTTGCTAGCTAGTTAAGCAATGTGCCACGAGGCCCTTGCGGACGCCGTTGCCCCTCCCGTTACCTACGTTAAAGGCACGCGGAGAGCGTTTTGGCAATTTTGCAGATCCCGTGGAGCCATCCCGGCTTGCTGTCCGCTGTACACAGTCTCGCAGCCGCCTGCTGCAACTGAGCGGCCTCTATCCAGTTCGCGGCATCCATTCGGGGTAGTTGTGGCAAGACCAGTCAGCAGTCGCCTGCAGCTGCTGTTACCTTGGAGACTACTGCCGAATCCAGGCCTGCAGTTTCCAACTGGTCTTCTCTTCGCAGACCCGCGGACCTTAGTCCGCGAGCCATGCGAGTCGTTCCAGCGGAGACCTTCAAGCCGCCTTCGGAACACCGCGGACGTCTGCGTGGACACCGTCGGCGTGGCCTCCGCTGCTAGACCTGCCAAAAGTGCATGCAGACCAGGAGACCCTTCCATAGCATGTACTTTCTGGCGCGAGGGTCTATATAACGTTGGGGGCATGTAGGGACTCTGCCCCGCCGTCCCTTTTGTTGGCTTTCCGCGATGCACTCTGCGGCAACAGCTTCATTTCGATGCGCGGCGCGTCACTTGACTTTCTCTGGTTAACTTAAGAAGAAAGGGCGATGGCCTCAAAGCGCAAGAGACTGCTTTAGGCGTGCAAGCGGGTACAGCATCCTCTTCGTGTGGGGAAAGTTATCGGAAGCGGACGTGCCGCCCGTGGCTCTCCGCTCTCCTCCCGCTGCGCGCCGCTCTCCGCCCCAGGGGCGAGGCCTCGTGGGGAGGACCGTTCTCGCGCATCTCGTCCCGTCCTGCTTCGGAGTCTCCGCTGCCCCTTTTGTGGCGAACATTCGCTCGCATCCTTGCTGGTGAGTCGAACGAGCTCGATTCCTTAGCCTGTCGTGATGCTAGCTGGTGTTCCTGTTGTTGCAGCAACAAGTGTCTTGTTGTCAGCCAACGTGTCTTGCCTTTGTTTCCTCAGAGCAAAGCCAGCAGTGGCTCAGAGTGCGCTCTGTAGTGTACGTGATCACGGGGTGGGTTCTGGCGGTTTTGAACTGGATCAGCCGCAAATGCTTTTTTGCCATTCACCACCATACCTTGGTCAATCTCTCTGCGTTGGTAGGTGGCATGTTTAGTGGGGTAAACAACAAGAAGAAGATTCATAGAACCCCTATATTCTAAGTATTAGGTGAGGGGTGGGGGGAGTCGCACATTCCTCTTCAATATAAGTGGGGGTTCAGAGGCCTCCCGAGACCCCTATGAAATTAAGCACTGCTTCATGCTGAGCATGAAGCTGGCAGTAGTTACACATAACCATTTTAGAAGAGACGCACATATATTATTTTGGACGGGGAAATCCCAATCTATGCCATCAGCGTTCTGATTAAAAGCAGACATTAAAACACACTGATCTTAACCCAGTGGCCCATAAACAGATTCTAGAAAACTTAACGCATACATGTCTTCTGCAATACAAGTTGAACGGCCACAGACTAGAACAGCGCCAAATCTGACAGTGGATACATCCTTTCCGGTGGAGCTCTTTTAATACATCTTTACTACTGAACAGGAGGCACTTCACCTGCATAACATCATAATTTCTAGATGTGTTTTCTTCCTCCCACAAATGCCTGGCACTTACTGGTAATAATCGGCATTGCTGGCATTTCACCCAAACAAAAGGCATATTTAAAGAGACTAACCTTTAAACACATAACGCCACTTGCTCATGCCATTTTTACGATAATCTCTGCAATCCTTGCCTTCTTGAATACCGCTTAATTTGAAAGCGCTGCACTAAAATGCTGTAAAGCGCTCGTTTTCTGGGGCTAGTCTTCGTCGACATTTTTTAATAATTTTTCATCACGGCCGCCTTTCACTACAAGAAGTTTACAGCTGCAGCAACGTTACACATTTCGCACAGGCGATTGAACAGGCAGGTTCCTTGTGGGGGCATCGCTGCGGCGCGTAGCTCAATTCTCTCAGCCGCTTGTATGTGAAATAGCCCGCTGCTCCGATGGTTGTTCTTAACAACTATTTGTGTCACTAAGCAGAATGCTACTAAGGTATGCGAGCTATACTCTTAAATTTTCGTCTACCATGCTCATCAGGCTGTCCAAGTGCTGCTGCTGATGCCTGATCCTTCGTCATCAGCAGGGCGGCAAGTTTCACACCAAGGGAAAGGCACACCTCGTACACCAGGTTCTTCTACGACTGAGAGTCTTCATAAGCTCAAGACACGAGGCAGGTGGTTCGTGTTCAAGCGCCACACGCAGAGGAGTTTGCGAATATTGTAGAGTTTTGTCCAGCTCTTTTAGCCTTTCACTCCTCTCTGTTACGGTGCCAATGTGTTTGAGTGAAGGTGAATTTGGTTGATGATATTTGGTGATCAGATGAGATAAAATGGCTGATAATTGCCTTAAAGATGAAGTCATTAGGAAAGAATCTGTTTCCAAGACCTAATGAAAGAGGAGGCTGCTGTCCCAAAACCGTATTTGATGGCAGGTGTTCATGATAACCGATATCGGTGCTTTCCCCTGCGATGGCTAATCATTTTTCCAGGACACTGACGATCCGATATTTTTTCGGTGTGAATAAAAACTAATAATTGCGCCCGTCGACTAGTGAAATTTAAAAATAGGTTTTTGGGGAAAGGAAATGACACAGTCTGTCTGACATCTCGGCGGACACCTTAACCGCGCTTTGAGGGAAAGGATCAAATAGGGAATGAAAGGAGAATGGAAGAAAGAGGCACCGTAGTGGATGGTTCCAGAATAATTTCGACCAGCAGGGGATCTTTAACGTCCGCTGACATCGCACAGCACAAGGGCGCGTTTGTGTTTCGCCCCCATCGAAACGCTGCCGCCTTTGTCGGGATCGAACCCGGGTACTCCGGATCAGTAGCCGAGCATACTACCAACTGAGCCACCGTGGCGGGTAGAGAAATTTGCTACTGATAACATACTTGCATTATTTGCACCCTTACAGGTGTAAAGTTAATGACGGCACTTTTCCACAGCCTTCTTTTTCTTGTTGTTAAAGGGTGCGCTGAGCACGTTACACCTTTAATGCCCCCATGCACCTTTCAAGAGTGAACGGGTGCATGAGTGTTGTAGCTTATTCGGGTGCATGGGTGCGTAAGGGTGTACGGGTGTTCGTGGACTTGTGGAACAACATTGCAGTAGTTCAACGAAGCGAGCTTTTATAATGATGAGAACTATTCCATCTTTCCATTAAATAAGAGCTTCAGCCTTGTTGCGACCGATTTGTGCCCCCATAAATGAATCATTTTAGCTGAAGTGCTAAGCATCACTGGCCCAAATAGCGGCTCGCTGAATTTTCATATTTAAACTTTAAGAATCTAAGAGCGTCATGGGATGGCAGTATCGTGCGCAGCAGTGGTATCTTCTGTGTTGAACTCCGTCACCTCAGTAGCTTCGTATGATTCATACCAGTTAGGCTTATACTTGTTCATTTGGCGAAAATGCGTGGCACATTACAGCCTCGCGCCATTGTGCGAGTGGGTTTGCTGATGGCTGGCCTAATTTATCAAGCTTTTTTCTTTTTTGAATATGTTCATAAAAAGGAATTCGGCAACATGAAGACATCACAAAGGTGACTCCACAGCAAAGAGATTCAGAAACACCGTGAAAAACACATCAGGCTATTGTATTTATAGCAGGGTGCCGTAAATGCGGTAGATCATAGGCAGCTTTTCATAGAGAAAGTTTAGCATCTCTCCGAGAGTAAACTCCCCCACCCCACCCAAAAAAACTGATCAGGGCCTTTTAATAGAATAAAAGCCTATGAAACTAAAGCGAATAGAAAAAAAAGGTGCAACTGTAATTATCCCAAACTTAATATGGGTATGACAACCATACTTTTCACGATTTTGGGAGAGTGCGAGTTATAGACACGGAAATGCAACGTCCTGGGTGCAAATTTTTTTTACATTATGCGCACAGCTGCTCCAAAATGGTTAATGGGTGCTTTGAATCAGGAAGCAAAGCCTTACGGCGATATTCTAGTCTACTTGAATTTGAAATATTCTGTGCTTTCGAAAGGCAAAGAATAAGAAAGTTTCTCTCAGAAAACGATCGTAGGCTAAGCAGCCGTGCCACAAACCGGTTTTACTCGGTTACAACCGATCGCGCGTCTTTTTCTAGAGCCTGATCTTTATAAACGTTTCTTCGTTTGAAATTCCAGTACACGGCTTAACTGTTTTGTAAAACATTTCTCTTCGTCCGAAGTCACGACTTGTTCGTAGAATCTCTGTTTTGTTCGAGCCCGGAAAGTGGTTCGGATGCCTTGCCATGGGGATATATGGGCAACAGTACTTTCCGCGCAATGGGCACGGAGGCTCTGCTGCAGCTACAGAGCTGTCAAAAAAGACAGTATCACCTGGTTGGGAACTCCGAGCTTTGGTTAACCGCTTGTTGAAGATTCTTATCTGCCTCTGTTAGTCCCGTTGTTTTCGACCAGCGTCGCGCATTCCGTGTTTCGTTAGTACGCAGATCCAAGTTAATGGGCCATGCACATCGTGCAGCCCGTCTACAGGCTACAGTTCTTGTTTAGTCGCTTTCTTTTATTCGCCATCGCCGCGTGCAGAGGTCTTGTGGAACAAGCTGCGCCCCTTAAGGAATTATTAAACTTGCATAGACATCTAATTTTGCTTGCCAGTTTCATTCATTCAAATGAATCATTAGGGATCAAAATACAGGGTTCACCACGTGGTGTTCACTTACAATCGGTAAATAACTTATAATCGAATATCATCTCTCATGCTGTCCGGTTTGCATCGACAGAAATACGTCTGTCACGCTTGGGTTTATCTGCGTCACGAGAGCAGAGGACGAACTATAACTACTGATACTTAATTTTTTGCCATTCTAGCTCTCAGAAAATGGTGGCATAATCACTGTAATAATCTAAACCTACGTGTCATTGTTCATATTGCAGTTTTTCTGCCTAATGTGACCTAAACACTTGCAACTTGTCACAGCCGTCGTTCAGTTGATGAAATCGAAACGGCATCAAGAATTTACTCAACGAATTATTTACCAGTCGCCGGCTAACACCACGTTGCGAACCAAATATAGGCAATGTCTAACTCGTCATCCGAAAGAAGAAAACATTCAATCAGAATTCTGTCAATGGTCCCTTAATGAAAATATATTTCACACAGAAGAATAATATAAACTGTCGTGCTCAAATTATGAGCCATATCCCCCCTCGCGCGCCCTTTACTGAGCGAAGCGCTCGTGAGAAGAGGGTGAGGACGCCGTCACGTGAGCTCTCCCTCGCAAGGGTGCCTACGTCTGCCCACAACAATAGAATCTGTTGAATCGTTTCCCTGCCGCGTGACGTTACCCGTTAAATAACGGATGCCTGAAACTCTTTCATATCGAACTTTTGAAGGTGAATCCTCAGAATAGCAATTTAATCAGCATACCAGCCAGATGTATTGCATTCAACGTCATGAAGTTCATGGAAGCGCGTAATGAGGTGGTTTTCTTCAGCCTTTTTATAGTGAGACCTTTCCAACTGATCTAAACACCTAAACCTCGAAATACACTTTTAAGCATGTCCCATGCCTTAATTATTAAAATGCGCATGAAAAATACTATTCCAAAGCTGCACTGACTCGCTCTTTCAAAATCGTCGCTTATAAGCGAAACATTAAGCTTTCAAAGCGTCTATTGAAGCTGACACTTGGACCCCTTCTCCGGTCCGCACAGTGACCATACAACAATCAGATAAAGACTCATGCATGACACTGGAAGAAATTAGCCGCTTTAGGCAAGTTGAGTACCTGTAAATGAAGTCAACACGAGCGTTGCTGGCTCCTCGATTGCATGTTACGGAATACTACATTCTAGAATTGAATAATCTGGCTCTTTTATTGCTGCATATTGGTGCTAATATAGGATTTCTGGCTGGGTGGAGTACTTTCATTTTGATCTAACGCAGTTAATGTCTACTGTGAATAAAACGTAACAGTTCCTGTCGAGAAGTGCCGCAATGGTATCTTGAACTGTGGATCCCTGCGAGCCGCCATTAAAAGCATACACCTTGAAAAAAGTTCTCGATTCAACGTACAATAAAAAATCGTAATATATATGGCGCCCCTCTTCGGCAATCAGTTGAAAAGGCGCATGGTGAGAATAAGGAAGAAAACTATTTCAAAAACCTACCTAAAGACACACCTCGTGCTAACGACCTACAGGGTATTAGGCTGGGGAATGGCTGCATGGCCTCCTTTTGTTATTGTCACTCAGTATTTTACAGCCGTATACACCATGGCTACCACTGAATTTTTGCATTCCTTCTATATTACATATCTGAGTCAATTTACCCTTACAAAAATGGTCTATAGACAGTCTATAGACTTCTTATAGTCTATTGCCTTCCTATAGACATTTATTTTTGTCCATTCATAGTGTCATAAATTTTCTTTAGACAAAAGTCTAATAAAAGTGTATGACCATAAATCTATAGATTGTCTATAGACTGTCTATAGGGTTTCTATTGCCTATAGACTGCTCTTTAGGCTTTGTCTATAGAGAGTCTATAGACTGTATAGACAGATGTCTATACAGTCTATATACTGTCTAAAGTAATTTTTGTAAGGCTACCCGCCTGCTTGACGCTTTCTGGCAATTATACACGCTACGACCGTAGCTAGGACAGTTCACACCGAAAGTCACCGTATCTTTTAGCAGGCTCTCGAGGTCTGCCACTGGTATCGAGAATCACCTTGTGCTCTGTGATAACATCCAAATATTTTGTGTATCGTAATTTTCATACCATGACCTTTTTGGTCAAACTCTCACACCGCACTATTGATTACTGCATGCGAAAAACGGAAAGCGCCTAGCGTTATGTAAAATTGGGTTTACAGCCATTAAACAAAATAGAGCCGGAAATGTTTGCTTCCCACTTAACGTATGTGGAAATACATTCGAAACCCCGAACGTGAATAAGCTTTGAAACACGGTGTTTAAAGCAGGAAAAGGAACAAAAACTGGGAAACTCGGAGGAAGATCTGCAGAAAATTCCCTGGGTTTTTCTTTCCTGAACCATCTGTTAGTCGCTTCATTTATTTATTTCCACTGAATTCGAGCGAGTTTATACAAGGCAATCATGAGCCGCTATGAGCTTCAAGTGAAGGAGATCAGAGTTGATAAGAGAGACACCTGGGCCCATATTCTATAAGCTGTCCATTTTCCATTTACCATTTTGCGTCCATTTTGCCCTCTCTCATTTGCCACTGAGATCTACCCACGGCTTCCGAGCGTCTGATAAAAGCGAACCTGCGATAGGATGGCTGCCAACCGGACCTAAGATTCGCTGCATATCGCAGCCAATGACAGCCAGTGGTCAAGTCCGTTCGCCTGCTCTTGGAAGAACGCTGCTATGAAGCTCGCCATTACATGCGTATCGCTGCAGATTGCAGCCAGCGGCAGCCAATGGTCAGGTCCGGTTGCCAACCATCGAAACTTGGAGTCGCTAGGCGCGGAGGCTCGAAAGCCGCTGCTATATGTGAAGAACCAATGAAGGTGAAATGAAGGTGAAATGAAGGTGAAATGGACAATATAAAATGGACACCATATATAATACGGACGCTGATCTCACGTGATTGCGTACATCGTATGTCCGCTGTAGTGTGCTGTAGAGTAGGTTCATACGAGGCACACTTTTTTTGGGAATGAACTCATACGCCGTATACACGCATTATTTCGAGAAACTTTTGTGCCATGTATGAACTTGTCTGTTTGTACCAGGCAAAAAGGAGGAGAAAGAAATTTCACTCTCCGAAAGGCAAGTGCTTGTTCACTCCATCGAAGTACCATTGAAGTCTCTGTACAAAATAAGCCTATATTAACCTCACTTTCCTAATGTTCATTTGGAACGATTATGCATTAAAGGCAACAGTAACGATGTTAATAATCAGTTAACCAATGATCGTATTGCCGTTGTGACTCCGGAGAGCAACTGTAAAGCAGGATAGAGGAAGAAGACAGGCAAAGCAAACGGTGTCTGTAAACATTTTTTAGCATAAAGTTAAAACATTGCATGGCATTCCGGAATTGAACAGCAATTTACAATATGCGAATAAGTAGTAGAATTGTTATGGTGTTACATATATATAGAGCGCCAGGCGCGCGAATAATATTAGGATATTTGCAAGGATAAGCAAGCCGCTGATGTCATTAGGCAAAGTTACATAGAGAGTTATGATGAGGTCTTTGTCCTGCAGTGCAGATAGTTACGCTAATGATGAGAGGGAAGGTATGCGCTTCGAGAATTCGATGCAAGTACGCAGCGTGGAATGAAAATGTTAGTTCTGTTTACTGCATGTAAGTCTTCTAAAAGTCGGTGCCCGCAAGGACGAACCGCAACCTTTTCAAGTATCCATGGCTTCATTTCTTGCGCACCGCAGGTTTTAGTTATGCTCAATATGATGCAAAGTTTTCAGAATTAATTTACCGAATCTTATTCGCCTGCAATATTATTTCTGCCTTAGATTTAAATGTAGCCGATCCTAGCCAGAGGTGAGCGCGATGTGTATCTTTACCGTCATAACCATTGTTTACCATTGCAACGAGGGAAACGACAAACGATTGCATAGGTGGGGCAAATGTTCTCCTTTTACACACATTGTGCAATTTTGGCAGCCGTGTGGCTTTCGTTGGCAATGGGACCTGCTTCACATCATCGTCATCATCGTCAGTCAGACTTTGCGCGCTGCAGGGCAAAGGCCACTCCTACGTCTCCCAAATTAACCCTCTCATTTGCCAGATGCGCCCACCCTATCCGTAAACTTAATGTTTTAACGTTATCCGTCTACTTAACTTTCAGCTGTCCCCTGCTACGCTTGCCTTAATTATCTTGGAATTCACTCGCTTACCCTTAAGGACCAGAGGCTATTTTGCCTTCACATTAAATGCCCTGTCTAAGCCCAATCCTTCCTCTACATTTCGACTAGGATTCCATTAACTCGCGTTTGTTACCTCATCCACTCTGCCCTCTTTCGGTCTATGACCGTTAGAACTTTCATTTCTTCAATTTAGTAGCACGCTGCGCTGCCCTTAAGCTGAATCTATTTCTTTAGCCTCCACGTTTCTACCGTATATGTGAGTACCGGTAATATTCCGTTGTTGTATACTTTCTTCTTGAGGGATATTGGTAAATCGCCATTCATTATCAGAAAGAACCTGCCATATGCGCTCCACCGCATTCTTATTCTTCTAGTAAGTTCCCGTTCATGATCCTCAGTGGACATATTCCCTTACCACTTTCAGCAACTTCCTAGGAACTGTGAACTGCTTTTGTGTTGCTAGATTTGGTCATTACTTTGGTTTTCTGCATGTTAACTTTTGAACCCACCGTTCTGCTCTGCCCACCTAATTCATTGATCATGCTTTGCAGACCACTTCCTGAGTGAATAAGCAATGCAATGTAATCATCAAATTGCCGATTACTTAGGTATTCTCTGTTGACTCTTATATCCAACTGGTCCCAGTCGATGCCTCGGAATTCCTCCGGTAAACAGGCGGTGAACAGCATTGACGACATCGTGCCTGCCTTCCAGGCACCTTTCCTTATTTGAATTTTATTGCCTATTTTATAAAAGAATATAGTAGCTTTGCTCCCGCTATAAATATCATCTACTATTCTGCATAGCAGTCTTCTACACCCTGAATCCGAGATCCCTATATTGCTGCAAATAATTTGACTGAGTCAAATGCCTTCCTTAATCTTTAAAGGACATATATAGGGTTTTATTATACACTGCGCGTTTCTCTCTAACCTGTTTGATAGTGTGAGCGTTGTATATTTCCGAGTACTTTTTACGAAAGCCTGCCTGGCCTTTAGGTTGATTAAAGTGTAAGGTTGGCCAGACTCTATTAGCTATTATGTGACTAAATATGTCTTAAGCAACGGGCAGTACCCTCTTCTGTATGTAATTTTTCAAATCATTTACGACTCTTTTCTTTGAAATTATTATAATATTCCAGTTCTTCCAAGTATCTGGTACTGTCGAGGTCATAAGGCATTGTGTAAACAGGGTGGCTAGTTTTTCAAGCACAATCTCCTCTCCGTCCTTCAACAGATCTGCTGTTGCCTGATCCTCACCACCTGCTTTCCTCTTTTGTATGTGTCTCATGGCTTCTTTATTTTCTCTTTGGTTACTGGTTGGTTGACCCGTTGCCGCGAGTTGCCACCTCTCTCCTTATTCTGATTGCATCGGCTACTATACAGATATCTGTAGAACCCTTCTGCTCGTAAGCTATGTTATACATATTACCAATGCATTGCCCTCCTTGTCTCCAAGCGCACCTATGCCTACAACACAAAATAATAAACCATGTGGCTCTTGTATAGTCGGAGCCTCGGTAGCACATAGACAGCTCATGGGCAGCATATGCATGTGGCGCGTCCACAAGAGAAGCACATCATGTAACGCTGCCCATGAGCCGTCTGTAAACCTTCCGGGCCTTAGTCTTCACCAAATCACCAGTAATTACAAAAACAGCCGCTTCACCCTTCCACCTTCTCACCGTACACTAGATTCAAAATAATGTGTGGTCTGGCGGCAGCTGCAGACAAACTGCTAAATCTCACCTTGCTTCTCTCATCACTACCACCCCAGCTTCACCCTCCCACTCTGCTCAACATGGAGGGAGGCCACGGCCACTCTAATGCCCAACCTATGGCAGTTCCCTCTCTATCACCAAATCACCAGAAATTACATCCAAGCCATTCCCCTCCTAATAGAAGGTCGCTCTGCGAGCTCCACAGTGAGCTGGGTAAGTGCGGTTAGAGGACAGAGGTCTCCGTGAAGCCCAGGCCCGTCGACTCTTAGACAAGTAGAAGCCCAACCTTGCAGACCTTTTGTTCTTTTGTTAATGTAAACTTGTTACTCCTCCTCCATCTTACGCCCTAAAAATCGCTTTTTGAAATATGAAAACTGTGGAGTAATTATCGCGCCTCCCGGTGGACACCTCAACCTTTCCGGCAGGAACGGACCAAAAGGGAGTAAAACCAGGAAGAGACGCCATAGTAGACGGCTTCGAAATAATTTCGCGCCACGTTGAGGTTGAGATGCAGGTTGTAACAACAGCAACAGCAACTGAACAGCAACAGCAGCTGAACTGAACTGAACTTCAACAGCAACTGGTGGGGTTAGGCTTGCGGATTCTGCCGGCAATTGCCCCGCCATAGCGCCACTTAAATGCTGAAATGCTGAATATGGTCCACAAAGCAGGCACATATACCTTACGGATAACTGATCAGCACTGCTCTGAACACAATAACCTATAACCGTCGATAGTCAACTCCTGCTATCATTATATGGAGTCCAAATCCGAGTCCTGCAGAAATTTTAACTGAAGGTATGAAGCCTCCTTTTTAGGCGACTGATTTCGGCGCTGGTAGACAATGTCCTGAAGGTAACAGTGACGGACTCCTGCATTCTTGCGGCAAGCGAACAACACCCACACCTTTCCGAGCAGTACACTGGACAACACATTACAAATTGTCTTATATTACCACACACAGCGCATGTGGAATACAGCGGAGACACTGCCAGGCAAATCTTATATATCCACGCAAAGGTACGAGCAGAACGCGTCCGAATGCGAGTAAGCAATGCAGCATGAGATCTTTTTAGTCGCTTGGTTACACGTGGCTTGTTGGTAGAACGCCTCGGGTTCTGATATGGCCGAGCACCGTTTGCCTGAATAGCCTCTTTGCTTCCTGAGGAACCTTTTTTGATAGATTAACGGACAACTCTGTATGAGCGGCTGTCCGGCACCTCGTTGCTTATGGCACCTATATGTGAGGACACTAACTAGAATCGTATGGGTAAGCCTCTGCTGTGCATATTATGCACCATGTTTAGAGAGCTAACAGAAAAGGCATCACTAGGTAGCCTGTGCTCTGACATTTCAAGCGCAAATTATGAATCCGTCTGGATCACAACAGGTTGAGCCACACAAGACCTTAGCTGGCGTAAAGCTGCCTCAATTTCATAACTTTAGGCCCTGATAGAGGACACGGCTTCGGCAAACCGCACCGACGAGGCAGTATTCAAAAAAGAAATGTGGAAAGCTGCGGCGCTAGCTCCTCTGGCCTTCTCCACAGAACCATCGGTGGAAATGTGAAGACGACGGGCACACCCTGCTTCTAAGTATTCGAGTACGAGAGAATGCGTTGCCGCAAAAGGACAACTGCGCTTAGCGCCCATGTTATGAATAGAAACCGTGGAGTCGAGGCTCGCACATGACCAGAGTGGATTAAACTGCTTTCATTGTCTTTGAATATCAAGGCCTACGCAACTTAGAGAACTAAGCATGAAGAAGAGAATAGAAGTTCGTGTTGTTTCTCAAAGCGAGCATGAGAATCTCGTAGCCAAAGTTAATGAAGTCGATAAACAAATCAATGTCGCAGAGATTAGTGATACCAATATTGAGGCATACCACCAGCTACCTGCAAAAGCGGGCAAGATGCCAGCCATTATTTTGCGGTTTCAGCGACAAGTTCAAAGGAACCAATGGCTTCAAAAAAATATTTTGCAGAGAAGGGCAAACGTGTTGCTACGAACGGTGACAGCTCAAACGGCGACAGAAAGTCTCGCCTGCTGGCAGCCAACACTTATGCTTCTTCGGCGTGGCTCCGAGCAACGCTCCCACGTTTGCCGCCAAGGACCACGCGGAGTAGACCAAGGTGTCAGCTGGTTACCATTAGCAAGCGTCGCCCGGTTGGATATGGGACCCGAGAGGGCGGAGGCCTGAAAGACGCCACCGCAGCGAGAAAGCGGCAGTTATCTTCCCCAATTGTCTTGGCTATGTTGGGGGAACAAAGGAGCCCCGTTTCCGGTGGTAGACGGCGTGCCATGTACAGCGGCGGGCTAGCGGTCCTCGTCCGCAAACTTCGCAAGCATCTCAAAGCATCTCAAAGGATCTCTATACCCCATCTAGCCATCTAGCCTGGCGCTTCGGCTGGCACCTAGGGAAAAACAGGTGTCAGTAGCGCGTGGGATCCTTCGACTGCCGAGATAACATCACCTTTTGTTTACAAACCTGAACCCCACGACATCCTCCTCTCTCCCATGCTCGACATGTGACGGGGGCGTGTCCAATTTGTGCGGTGGTGTGAGTTTGTGCGCGTGAATGAAAGTTTCAGGCCACTCCCACCTTGGCGAGGGTGTCCTCAACGTAGGGAATTTTGGGACGAAGAACTTCATAAAACTCGACCGCGAGTGCAGAAAAAATGGTCCTCCCTTAAGATCCTCATGCTTGTAAAAACGTAAGCATACCCTACTGTACAGTTTCCCCCCTTTACGGAGTCCGATAACGTCATTCGGAGACGGGACCTGCAGGGCTGAACGAGTCAGCCTACTCAAAGGCCTGTTAAGAATGGGGCTCGAAGCCCATCGAAGGCCAACAGTGCTGAGGATTGCACTTCATTGCCACCGGTGCCACCAGAGTTGCAGACGGAGGGGCCCATGAGTATGCTGACTCATTCAGCACCGCAGGTCCCGTCTCTGCATGACGTTGTCAGACTCCGCTAAGGAGAAAAACTGTACAGTAGTGTTTATTTACATTTTCAGAAGCATGACAATAAAACAGGGGATCTCTCCGGATGAAGGATGATTTTCACTGCACTCGATGTCGAGTTTTATATCGTTCTTCGTCCTTAAATTCCCTATATTAAGGACGCCCTCAGCCAGGTGGGAGTTGCCTGAAACTTTTATTCATGCGCACAAACTCACACAACCGCACATAAGCACACGCCCCCGTCACGTGTCGAGCCTGGGAGAGAGGAGAATGCCGTCGGGTTCACGTAAATTGCGGAACGTGTTATCTGGCCAGTCGAAGCTTTCCACGCGCTGCTGACACCTGTTTTTTCCTAGATGCCAGCCGAAGCGCCAGGCTAGATGGCTAGATCGCGTCTCGAAGCCGAAGGGGGTCTTTCGTCCTTTAAGGTGCTTGCGAAGATTGCCGACTGTAACGACGCAGCTGGCGTACGTCGTGGTAAGGCATGAGGAGGGCCGCCGAGGGGAGCAGGGGAACGCGCCGACAAAAAGGAGAGGCTCTCAAGGCGGCATCGCGCGCGAGTTTCGGGAGCCTCCATCTAAGCGAGGAAGAATGGCCTGATCAGACGCATGTGTCGTGAAGGGTTTCTCTCCGCTCGTTGTGGCATGTTTCTGGTTAGCCACCGCAGCTTGCTTGGTGTGCCAGCGCCGGAAGCGAGCGGGCATCCGGGCACCCTAGGCCAGAACGGCTAACAGGACGCATGTGTCGTAAATGGTTTCTCTCCCCTCGTTGTGGCATTTTTATAGTTAGCCACGGCAGCTTGCAGCGAGCAGTGTGTTCGATATTTTGTGGCTTTCTTTTTCTTTGCAAGGCGTGTGTTTTTTATTGTGTGCTTTTATTTTGTGTTGTGATATGTAGCGCCCGAAATGTGGCGGGAAAGTCACCTATTGGCTTATGGTGTAGCTTTGGCGGGAGTTCAAGGAGATGGGTGCGCGCTTAGGAGAGCGCGAGAGGTTGTTTTGTGGCAGCCGGACAGATCGGTCGTGTGCGGCCAGTGGTGGTCCCAGGGTCGCGGAGTTGGAGAAGCGAGTTCCTTGAGCGGCGGCCGGGCGGGTTGGCTGTGTGGTGGCCGACGGTGGTCCGTAGCCGCGAGAGTTTGGAGTTTCGTCTTTTTTTTGTTAAAGCGGCGAGGCCGAAACCTTTCAGCATATGTAAATCAGTTTTGTAAATATTGTAATAAATAACTTTTTGAGGAAAGCCTTTCCAAATGCCAAACCAATGTCAGAACACCTGCACGTCTGTCTCAAACTCACCAGTCGCGAAGTACGTCCCCCGGGTCACTCACGAGACCCGCTCTCTACCACTCCACGTCAACATCTGAATGCAACAACAACATCGCACAACAAGAGAGAGAGGGAAAATAATCGTGACTCCGACGAGAACCGCTAGCCCGCCGCTGTACTTGGCACGCCGTCTACCACCGGAAACGAGGCTCCTTTGTTCCCCCAACATAGCCAAGACAATTGGGGAAGATAACTGCCGCTTTCTCGCTGCGGTGGCGTCTTTCAGGCCTCCGCCCTCTCGGGTCCCATAATCAAGCCGGGCGACGCTTGCTAATGGTGACCAGCTGACACCTTGGTCTACTACTCGTGGTCGTTGGCGGCAAGCATGGGAGCGATCACCATCGCGTTGCTCGGAGCCACCCCGAAGAAGCATAAGTGTTGGCTGCCAGCAGGCGAGACTTTCTGCCGCCGTTGCTAATCCATACGGGTTGTCGCCATCCCCAACAGCCCCTCCGCGGCCCGAAAAATCTCGGATGCCCAGCGTTGACGACTCCTGGACCGGAAGAGATGAGCTGGCATTCGTGTTAGTTTCCTGGATTGCAACATCTGCGGCCCCAAGGCAAAACCCAAAGCACCAAACCACCAACAAAGGAAAGCATAGATGGGACGTTCAAACAACAAAGCGCTGCTCAACATTTAAGGGCTCGGAATTCACTCCGGGCCCCGCAGGTTCCTCTCTAGTGGGAAACAATATTCTGCTCCAGAATACTGACCACTCAATTTTGCCCGAGTTTAGGGTCAAAGCGATTGTGCGCGTCCCATGCGGGATCGCCAAAGACACTGCCATGTTGTGCGATAAGCGGGGTTATGTCAAAGCCTACAAAAATTTGAAAACAAACTCCATTGCTTATAAATCAAAGCTCTGATCCCCCTATTCCACCCGAATATCGAAAGTCTGCTTAAAATTTGCCCCACGCTCAGATTAATCTACGGGTTATTCACAAAGAAGCTTGAATGCTCGAGACATAGAATCAACGGTCCTAGTTTAACTCTCAAATATGCGGCTCCTCATCACAATCCTTACTCATCCCGCACAGGCGAATTCTTCTCTTAAGCTCAATGGTTTAACTATGCATCTCGTCACCTTCACCTGTACAGAAAGCTGCTACAGCGATTCTCCGCATAATTGTGCAGCCTCACATCATTCGATTAATCCCAGAATAACACTAACGGCTAACTAACTACCCGCCGCTAAACACGGGTTCGCAAATACGCAGAAATGCACGTACTTTCACTGCCCCTTCAATGCATTAGCCACACTGTCGTTAATATAGCAACAAACCCTTGGTATCCCCACCAACCTTGACGCGCCCGAATCTAGTGAACACACAAACGCAAACCTCTGCCAAAATTCCGAGACAAATACGTCTGCCGCGAACGGTTCTAGTTAAGGAATCAACGCCTCGTCAACGCGGCTCTTAGCTGCACTCCTGTGTATGCCATTATCATCTAGTAGCACAGCAACTTGCACTCTTGTCCACCTTAATAGGAAAATATCCTTTATCGAAGTTATCAGAAAATACAATGATATCCGATCAACTCCGAATTGTTTGCCCAAAAAAAAAGTAATCTTTCCTTCCAAAATTTCATAAGCGCAAAAAAGGGGGAATAAAAAATTGTTACTTCAAATGGCTTCGTGCGGTCAAAGCTGACTCAACAACCCCGCGTTGAAAGGATTAGTCTTTCAGGCGCGCCCGACGGGGTCGCGATTTGACTGATTGTCCTGCTGTCAAGGCTTGACAAAAAGGTACTGAAAAAAGCCATTCTCTATCGGTACTGCCATCTCCACAAACCCTCGACGCGCTCAGAAGGGCTTGGTAGCGCATGCAAAGGCGGGGACCGACACTGGGTAAACTGCCACGACCAGCGCGAGAAGATGCTTTCAGTACGTTCTCGCCGCAAGCAAACCCGGCTACCCTTTCGCCTAGCTCACTTCCTGGAAAACAGTGCCGAAAGTGAAAGACCAATCCTTGTCAACTGCGCGCGCTGAACGCGCCTGCTTGCGTGGTCTCTGTTGCTGGGTCCTTGCGCTTGCATGCGCCGAGTGTGGTGCAAAATAGCGCCTTCTGATCTTTTTGGCCACTTTACGTGTCTCCTTACCGCCTTTCTGTCAGGTCGAGGTTGTAGGGTCTTCCCGCAGGCCGATGCCCTTTAAAAAACATCGCTCTTGCTCTGCTTGCAAGGTGAGGTCTTCCCTTTCTGTTACTGTGCTCAGGTTTAGAACAGCCCGCGTATTTCGCCTGCCAGTAGCCCTTGCCGCAAATTTACGAGGTTCAATGCGCAAGGTTTTTCTTTCCCTTCTCCCTCATTTTCTTCTGTGCTAACATTGCCACCTATCCTCTCGGCGGACCGGAATTTAGGGCCTTGTATTTCAACCATTTCGTCTTGGTCCTTTCCGTTTTTTGCCTTCGCAGCAAAGTGTCCGCTCCACACAGCTAACCAACGGGCCTTCCGCTGCCCCCCAGTTGGGCAGTTCGTTTCCCCGAAAATTGTCCTCCGGCACCTGCTTATCACCCCGAGTGCTTTCCTCAGGAAAGCACTGCTCATCTAGAATTGGGCTCTCGTCCTCCGCCTCAGCGTGGCTTTCAATACTGCATTTTAACCCAACTGCAGCACCACACTATTCATAAGTCAGCTTCGCTAAGGTAGCCGCAGCTCTGGCTTGTTCACTGACGCCGAATGAACGCTTCAGCTCGTAGTTACCACGATTCACTATCCTTAAAGGACTCCCCGTTGTTTCTGTGTTCAAACCTCTATCGTTGCCGAAATTATTTATTACACACCCGTGCCGGTTAGCCACCTGTACAGGCCCCTTTCTAGCGTCGTCACGCTTAACGAACTCGGCGACGACTTCTGTTGTCACTGGAGAGCCTCTTTCCGCAGCACTCTTTCTTCTAAACCGTCCGTGCCGCTTAGACTTTGTGGGGACCTGCCCTGCAGCCCCCTGAGTTTGCTTTCCCGCGAGGCACCGTGCAGCGGCGGTCTCCCCTCGAGGCTGAGCGGATTCCCTTGTCAGTTACATTAACTGGCAAGAGAGGGCGCCAGCGTCGCTGCGCGGGAGACTGCTGAAGCCTGCCCGCGGGAGATGGGGGCTCTTGGGCTGGGATAAGCGCCGCGATCGGACGCGTCGCTCGCGGCTCCGCTCTTCGCCGGCGGGGCGAAGAAGCGACGGGGAGACAGGCTCCCGTACTCGTCCCGTCCGGCCTGCGGAGTTTATATCCCTTGCCCTAGCGCGGGCGAACATTCGCTCGGAACCTTGCTGGTGAGTCGGACGCCCTTGATTCATTAGCGTACCTTGTTGCTAGCTGGCGTTATTGTTTCTGTAGCAATGAATGCCTGTTTGTGTCAGCCAATGCGTCGTTCCTTTGTTCCCCCAGAGCAAGGCCCGCCGTGGTCGGCGAGCGCTCGGTAGCGTACGCGATCACGGGGTGGGGTCCGGGCGGCTTTGAACCGTGTCAGCCGCGATTGAGTGGGGAGAAAGTACTTATCTCCCCATGTCAAATCCCACATCTGGCGCCCAACGTGGGGCCTGCTCTTGGAACATTGGATGACTGTCGGTTCGGTTCGAGGAACGCTCTTTGTCCGGACTTGACAAGTGCTAGGCCTAGAGTGAATTTTTATCGCTAGGACCTGCGGCATGCTTTCTTGAGTGCGAGGTGTATTGCGCTGCAGCATGTTTGAACTTTTCGACATGCTCAGCACATTTTTTTCCCTGGAGTTTCTTCGTGAGAATCACTTGGTCCGCATCGAGGGAGCGCGAGGCCTAGCGCCCGCGGAGTCGCCGAGCCCGAAGCGAGTGAGTACGGAAGCTGCGTGGGTGGTCCGAGTTTCTGTATATATTTTCTCTACTATCTCTTTTTCGACTCTGGGAGTCGCGGCTCCGGGAGCCGGGTGGCCTGGGGCCACGGGTGCCGCTACGAGCTCGCTGGTATTGCAGCTCGGCACCGGGCGCTCCGACACCGTCCGATACGGTGGGCGCCGACCGCTCAGAAGCTGCTTTGTGCAGTGAGCGGGGTAGGACCACCCCACAAAGCTGATGTCTTCTCGCGGCTGCGCGCACAAAACCCGTTTCGGGTTTTTGATGTAATCACGGTCGTTGTCGGAGTGGTCGTTAGGCCTGAGGCTTTTCGGAGCTGCCTGCACCACATTAAAAGAGACATGGCCACCGGACCGTGACGTTGAGAGGGGGCGCACTTTGCTGCCCGTCCGTTTTTTTTGTAACCTCGCACGAACTGAGCAGTCTCGTTCAACTCAAGAAAGGGCTTTGTTCACTCGAACTTTGCGTTTGCACAGCCGCCGACACGTTTTGCTAGCAAGTTAGGCATTGTGCCACGAGGCCCTTGCGGATGCCGTTTCCCCTCCCGTGACCTACGTTAAAGGCACGCCGAGAGCGTTTCGACAATTTTGCAGATCCGGTGGAGCCACCCAGGCTTGCTGACCGGTGCACATCGTCTCGCTGCCACCTGCTGCGACGGAGCGGCCTGTATCCTGTTCGCCGCATCCATCCGGGGCAGCTGTGGCGAGACCAGTCAGCAGTCACCTCCGGCTGCTGCTGCCCTGGCGACTACTGCAGGATCCTGGCCTGCCGTTTTCCCACCGGCCTTCGATTCGCGGGCCTGCGGACACGGTAGTCCGCGGGCCATACGAGTCGTCCCAGCGGAGACCTTCACGCCGCCTTCGGAATACCGCGGAAGTCTGCGTGGACGCTGTCGGCGTGACCTCCGCTGCAAGACGTGCCTCAAAGACATGAAGACCAGGAGACTCCTCCATAGCATGTACTTTCAGGCGCGTGGGTCTATTTAAGGTTGGGGGGATGTGGGGACCTGCCCTGCAGCCCCCTGAGTTTGCTTTCCCGCGAGGCACCGTGCAGCGGCGGTCTCCCCTCGAGGCTGAGCGGATTCCCTTGTCAGTTACATTAACTGGCAAGAGAGGGCGCCAGCGTCGCTGCGCGGGAGACTGCTGAAGCCTGCCCGCGGGAGATGGGGGCTCTTGGGCTGGGATAAGCGCCGCGATCGGGCGCGTCGCTCGCGGCTCCGCTCTTCGCCGGCGGGGCGAAGAAGCGACGGGGAGACAGGCTCCCGTACTCGTCCCGTCCGGCCTGCGGAGTTTATATCCCTTGCCCTAGCGCGGGCGAACAGTCGCTCGGAACCTTGCTGGTGAGTCGGACGCCCTTGATTCATTAGCGTACCTTGTTGCTAGCTGGCGTTATTGTTTCTGTAGCAATGAATGCCTGTTTGTGTCAGCCAATGCGTCGTTCCTTTGTTCCCCCAGAGCAAGGCCCGCCGTGGTCGGCGAGCGCTCGGTAGCGTACGCGATCACGGGGTGGGGTCCGGGCGGCTTTGAACCGTGTCAGCCGCGATTGAGTGGGGAGAAAGTACTTATCTCCCCATGTCAAACCCCACAACTTCGTTTCTCTGCCCTTAATCGCAGGTTTGCCACTATCGAACCGGGCGACGGTCTTTTTGGCTACTTTGGGAACTCTCTCTTGTGTCGGCATTGTCCGGCGCCATCCGTGCCTTTTCCTCACGTTTTCTGAACCAGATGACGCGGAGACGCCCATAGCTAACTTTGTGACAGTCTCTATGGCCACATTCTTTTGGTCGCGCTTTGTCGTGTACCCTCCATGCCGGTTGTGCCTCATTTCACAATCCTGTCTTACGGCGCCACGTCTGTCCAAGTCAGCGTTGGACTGGAACGCTGACAACCCTGTCTGTTGTGGAATTGGAATTTGTCAGAAGTTACTACTACCTTCTTCTTGTGCATTTCCTTGGCACTCTGCTTTCACGCAGTCTGCTTTTGTCGAAATTCCGCCTCCTTCATTATGCACTGCGCCTCGTCGAATCTTAGGTGCAAGCTCCAATCGCTTTAGTTCCTTTTCTTCTTTTTCAGCTGCGCACTTATAGCGTTCCTTCTCTTTTTTCCCCAACCGATCAGCTTCCTCACTAACCTTACATGCTCTTTCCTCTTTATCGGCTTTCTCCTTAAAATTCCGTACCTCCTAGTCTGCTTTCTCTTAAGCCTTCCATGCCTCTTGGTCGGCTTTTTCTTTACGGGTTTTTTCCTCCTGTACCTAGTTCCACGTATCTTCCAGCTGATCGTTAGTCTCTAAGTACTTATGAATGGTCTTACATCGTTCAATTTTTGTTATTTTGCTGCGCACTTGCACTTACAGTTCCTCGCATATCAACAGCAAGGCCGACTGCGATAATCTCATTAGGCCCGTGGTCGCTGCTTTTAAATATTCACTTAGCTCGCTCATGGTGATTCTGAGCAATATCCCTGTGCTACAGACAAACACCCGATAAACCAGCAGATCAAATTCTTAAACCCGTATTTGAAGCCTGGAGGATCCAAAGCAAAAACAAAACACTCACCCACAAATGCAGCACCATGCCACCAAGTCCATCACACCGCTGCCAACTATTTGTTGAAGATAAGGCTCCAATCCCACTGCAGGCCACCAGTGTTGGGGATTGCGCTTCAACGCAACCGGTGCCACCAGACTGGGAAACGGAGGGGCCCTTGAGTAGGCTCATTCCTTCACCACCGCAGGTCCTGTCTCCAAATGACGTCCGACTCGGCTAAAGAGGGAAACTGTACTGTAGGGTTTATTTACATATTTTCAAGCATGAGAATCAAAAGTGGGTATTTCTCCGAATGGAGGATGATTTTAATTGCACTCGCTGTCAATTTGTATATCGTTCTTCGTCCCTAAACTCCATAGGTTGAGGACGCCCTCGCCGGGGTAGGAGTCGCCTGAAGCTTTCATTCACGCGCACGAACTCACACCACCGCACATAGGGGCACGCCCCCGTCATATGTCGAGCCTGGGTGAGGGGAGGATGCCGTCGGATTCACGTCCACTGCGGACGGTGATGTTATCTGGCCAGTCGAAGGTACCTACACGCTGCTGACATCTGTTCTTCATTAGATGTCAGCCGAAGCGCTAGGTAAGAACGCAAGGTTGGGTCCAGAAGCCGGAAGGTGTCTTTCGTCCTTTGAGATGCTTGCGAACATTGCGGAACATGACCGCTAGCCCGCCACTGTACTCAGCACGCAGTCTGCCACCGGAAACGAGGCCCATTTCCCCCCCCCCCAATATAGAAACTACAATTGGAGAAGATAACTACAGCTCGCTCGCTCGCTGCGAGGGCGTATTTCAGGCCTCTGCTCTCTCGGGTCCCATAATTCAACCGGGTGACGCTTGCTAATGGTAACCAGCTGACACTTCTGTCCATTCCGTGGGGTCCTTGGCGGAAAACGTGGGAGCGTTGCTCGGAGCCACCCCGAAGAAACATAAATGTTGGCTGCCAGCAGGCGAGACTTTCTCATGCCAGTTGCTACTCCAGACGGGTTGTGGCCGTCCGTAACAGGCCCCTCCTCCAACTCTGGTGGCACTGCTGGCGGGGAAGCGCAATGCCCAACACTGGTGGCCTACGATGGGCTTGGAGCCCCATTCTTAACAATGTGTACTTGTGTGAAAACCTTACCCGTAGAACTAAATCCTTACACCCGCTGCGGTAGCTCAGTGGTTAGGGCGCTCGGCTACTGATCCGGAATTCCTTGTTCGAACCCGACCGCGGCGGCTGCGTTTCTATGGAGGAAAAACGCTAAGGTGCCCGTGTGCTGTGCGATGTCAATGCACGTTAAAGATCCCTAGGTGGTCGAAATTAATCCGGAGCCCTGCACTACGGCACCTCTTCCTTTCTTCTTTCACTCCCTCCTTTACCTCTTCCTTTACGTTGCGGTTCAGGTGTCCAACGAAATATGAGACAGATATTGCGACATTTCCTTTCCCCCAAAACCAATTATTATTATTATTACCTCTGCAAACTAAAGATTGGGCTAAGAGAAACAATATTTTGTTTGGTGCTCTAATGGCAAGGTGCTAGCTGGCCGAAGGGAAGGTGATACTGCTCAAATCACTGGAGACGAATGTGATCTGGCGGACTTGTAACTGTAAGCAGGTGTGACTTGTGACCGCTGCACTCAGACACACACAACAATGTGATGGCTACAAACACATATCCTCTCTCGTGTGAAAGTCCGAACACTGTGTGCTTTGAACTATATCGCCCGTCAATGCTTAGATCTTCCCCGTAAATGCTAGGTCAGACAAAAATAAGCGTGATGAATTCTGTATCTTCTTAAGCAGCTTTGGTTTTTCTATTGATGCAGTTATGATTTCGGAGATATGGCTGACTGAGTGCGATAACTTTGAATTGTCCTCATTTTCAACATTTACTTTAAATCGAAAAACCTCTTGGAGGCGTTGTATACACGATTGTTGGAGCACACCTTCACTGTGAAGTTTTTCCTGAGTTGTCCTACATGTAGGATGACGTTAATATTCTTTGAGTTGTATCAGGAAAACGTTTATTGTCTGTGGTTTACAGGTCACCATCTGGCAAAATTATCTGAGTTTTTGAAACGATAGAATGTTATTTAAGTCTTGCGACGAGGAATAAGTATGGTGGGATCATTGGCGGCGACTTCAATATAGATATGTTATGTGCAATTTTGAGCAGTGCAGATTTTGAAGTTTTAGGCAGATGCTGTGGTGTACAGATATGATTACTAAAGCAGCTCGTATATCTCCCGCCTCTCAAACATGCATTGATATATTCTTAAATAACATTGACTCCTCACTCATTCAATCAGGAATTGCAGGCTACGACATCAGTGATCATATGGGTATTATTTTTATTTTGCATGAAGGAGATTCTCAAGCGTGATCCTCGTGAGAATGTTACATTTCATTATGAAACAGAAGATTCTTTGGAAAGATTTTGTTGAAATGTTTTAGCTGTTGACTGGAGAGAAAGATATACAGAAATTTGTGCGTAGAGCGCTTATGAGCTATTTTCTCGTCTAGTTCATTCGTATGCATACAACGCATTATACTCCATCATTAAAGAGGACATCTAAGGCGATAAGAATGCCGCGTATTTCAAGTGAATTTTACAGGCGTATTAAAGAATAGCACAAATTATATAAGCTCTTTATTGACACCAGATAGGTTCTTGTTTTTCAGTGCTTCAAGAAGTATAGTAATAAACTGAACTCCGACATACGACAGGCGAAGCACCGATATTACGAAACTTACTTTCAAACTACATTGAACGCCCTGATAAACTCTGGCGAAATATTCAGTCACTCGACTTTGTCGTCTTATAGGTTAGAAGCCCCAGTAAAATCACTAACAATGGCATAGAATAATTCGGTAATAATCTTGCAGAAGAACTTAACATGTTCTTTACCCACTCATCGAATTCCTCAGCCCAACCATCTCACCTAGCCATTCATAAATGCCCTTCGTCTGTGTTTCTAGAACCTGTCTCCACGCACATACTTTTATCACCGTCTAGAGACTTGAAGAACAGTACCTCGTGTGTTGCGGATGACATCCAGATATGTCCAGTTAAGCACGTCATCATTAATGCTGCGCTATCAGAACACATATATAACCTGTTTAATGAAACCGTCACCTTCCCTTCGAAAATGCAGGTCGCTAGCGTGGCGCTCATTTACATGAAAGGAGATAAAAACAATTTTCGGAAACTCCCGACCAATTAGTATTTTGCCTGTCTTCTGAATAGTTAGACAAGCAGATTCTTTTACTAATTGAAAGTTTTTTTTATAAACAAAGTATAATCTACGATTTCCAATATGGCTTCAGCAAAAGGCGTTCAACACAACTTGCTCTTTTACACCAGAAGGGCCACATATTATAGAACTTCGAAAATAGGAAACTTGTCTTGGCAATTTTCTTAGATTACGGCAAAGCATTTGACTGCATAAATCGTAGCATCTTGTTAAAAAACTTGAATTTGATGAAATAATTGGAAAAGCGTTACTTTCAATTAAATCGTATTTAGCGTTTAAAAAAACAGTATGTCCAAATAAATGAATATACATCAGCTCTGCAATCTGCTGCCGTGTTCCTAAAGAGATAATCCTGGGACCACTGCTATTCAACATATACATTATTGATATAATAAGTGTGCATACAAGGGCTCAGTTCATAATTTACGCGGACGATACCAGCTTGTTTTTATCTGACGATATCAGTAACAATTTAATAAGCAATGCGAACATTCTCTTAGCGAAAGTACAAATAAGGTCCGGTAAAAATGTTTTTGTATATACTGTAAAATCTAAGGCAACACTTTTTCATCCAAAAAACAAAAAGCGCAGTGAACTCGAACCAAAATTGTATAACAATGAATATATTGAAATAGTAATGTCATTAAGGTGGCTTTGCGTAGTATTTACCCAAAATATGTAGTGGGAAGACAGCATAACGTGTTTAGCTTTAAGTACCGCAGCGGTGGCCAAGTGGTTGAGCATCCCCCTCGCATGCGGGAGGTGCAGGGTTCGATCCCCAGTGCCGCCGGGTACCCACCGGTAATACAATGGGTACAAGCTTTCCCCTGGTCTGGTGCTCGGCTTATTTAGGGTGAAATGCTTGGAAAACGGGTCTTTGACCCCACCTTGAGAAAAAGAAAAATATCTTGTGTCATGGCGCTCTTTGGCCTTAGATGCCTTTGCGCCATAAAAATCCATAAACATCATAAACATCATCGTGTTTAGCTTTAAAAGTATCCAGTGCCATCGGATTTACGGCGCGTTTCAGAAGTTGTCTCCCGAATAAATAAAACTGTAGCTCTTTATCACGCATTGTTTTGCGCATATTTAAACTATTGCCCATTTGTGTGGGGCACTGCTACACACAGCAGTTTGAAAAAACTACCTGTTCTTGAAAACCGGGCTCTCAGAAATGTATATAACCTGCTTAACAGACACTCCACTAAAGACTTGTTTTCCGAGAATAAACTTAAAACATTTTCAGTCTTCATTCTTATAGACTTCTGCGCACCTATGTTATAGAAATGCGAGAATGCGTAAGCAGTATATCGGACTTAGCTGACATTCAGTTATTTCAGTGCACATATCTGAGCCGTTACAATTTACACTGGATATTGCAGCACATGAGAAGAAAATATGGACGCCAAATGGTTGCATTTCAACATCCACTACTGCACAATAAAGTAATCGATGCGGATATAAACATAGACTGCATTAGCTAGACTAACCTCCTCGACTTCCTTCTCCGCGGAACTTTCCTTCCGTGGTGTCTATTCATTATGCATGTGTAAACGTTCCTTTGTACAATAATAGTCTTACAAGCGTTATTTTAGATTCTATGATTGTTGTTGTTTTGATGTGAATTTTCTTTTCCTAAGTGAACTGCTGTTTCGTGCTCACGTTTAAGTGAACTGTGCCTTTTCTCTTTTTTTTCTTCTTCACTTAGTTTGCTGTAATGACAGATTACCCGTCGTATGCTACTGTTCACTCGCTGCAAAGGGGGTGGGAGCTTAGTCAGGCATTAATCGCTTCAATTCCAACCCCTTCTATCAACGTCCAGTGATGAAATTACAATTATACTTATTATTACTAAGTACCAAGTGCGCTCGGTACTCGGACTCTTTCGGTGACTCTGGAGAAGGGCTCGCCCAGATGCCGTCTCTCCGAGGCAGACAAGCTGGAATAGTAACCTTTTTGCTGCTTTAAGACTAAGAGGTTTCGACAGTGAATCATGAAGAACTGCATTGTTGGCTGCTGCCTGCGTAACCAGAAGGGCTCTTCTTAGACCCATTTGGGGCAGAAAATCAAGATGGTAAAGCTGTGATAGCGAAGGGAAATAAATGGCAGTTGGTACAATATGCGACTAATGACCAGAAATTCGTGAAATGTGACCTTTAAAGAAGGGCGATTTCCCCGTTGTTCACTTAGGATTCTGCAGATCACATTCCGACGCAAAGAAAGAGAACAGAGATTTCAGTCCACAGCTTGTCGCCACTGTTGACGGGAATCAATAAAGATGCCCAAAAAGCTCATGTGACTGAACTCACCAATGGAAGAGTGGCCAATGTCTATCTTTAACCGCGTAATACGTCTTTCTATATGTAGAAACATGACAAAACAGAATTTTTCCAATGATAGAGATAATCCCATGCCTTGAAGATAATTGTGTGCCTATATCATGGCCTGGCGAGCTATCAAGGCTAATCGCTTGTGCTTGTAGCCGGTAAATCAAAGACAAATGTGTCATATATGGACATACGCACATGTCTGCAATGCTTCCCTACTGAATCAGGGAATCAGGGAGATCAGCCATTGCAGCGTTAAAAAGCGTGGTGGAAAGAACACTGCCTTGAGGCACACCTCGCGATACAGACCTTTCGGTGCTTATGGTACTTCGTAACCACACTCTGACCGCACGATCACATACAGTGAAGTGAATGAAAAGTATCAGGCGGACCTCTGTCTATTACTTCTAAACTAGTCAGTATAAAAAGCGCAGATGGACGCTATCATAAGTCTTTGAGGCGTCAATGAAAATGGCTAGTGTGGAGAGGCCGAGAGCACTCTGATGTTCAATGTGGCTTACCAAATTCAAAACTCTATTCTGCGCATTAAACCTCGCCGGTAACCAGCCATACACGTTCGTAGTGCCTTGCTGCCCTCGCGCCATCACGATAAGCGTTTACTTCCCAGCTTCTTCATCAGCTTATCCATTTAGGATGTCAGTGGTTTCAGCACTGGAACACAGGTCACCTTCGATGACAGAGGACGTCGTCAGTCTCCCAAACTCTATTGAAGTAGTTTTTGAACGCATTTCTGTTTTCCATAGCCAGATAGAGCAGCATGTGGTTGGTACACCTGCGCCGAAGGCTGCTGAGCGCGGTCTGAAGCTCTATAAGTGTCAACGGGGCGTCCATGAGATACATGCAGGAAGCTGGTAAAGGACAGAAGCCAATTCCAGAATTTTCACGTACAAACGCCTCTGCGAACTCTTCTGCCCAGCACGCAAGAGGTTTCTGTCTGTGTAATGCAAGACCTTAGAATGGCTTCCAGTAGCCGATTCTTCATTCAGCAAGTCTGAGAGTGACTCGCCATGTTCAATGAAAAAACTGCGGCGCAATAGAGAAAAAGAGAAAAGACCGCACAAGAGCCCACTACCAACTGTTTATTAGAAAGGGGCATATTTATAACCCTCCCTCACAATGCGACAATAGTCTATCGCTCACAGCCCTGTAACAAGTAGTCTGCAAATAACAAGATTAAACACAAATCGAAGAAGGCCTCTTTTACACTGCAATTGAAACATAAGCTTATACAAAGATTATACAAAGCACTACCTCATACAAGAACCTTATACAATAACCTTATTCAAGAACCTTAGCAATAAAAATGTCACTCAGCCGTAGCAAAAGCAGTGTGAGGCATTCGATGCAAAAGCAGTCCACACCTTTAACGTAAAAGAAATACAACCAAGTGAAGTAAGGTTAACAAAGTAAAGAATACAATAAAAGCCACAAAAACAGCACCACCAAGGTTTGGGAGACTCGCAAGACACCCATTGATACCTGCAGAACTTCTTCGTTTGTCGTTGATTGGCAGAATTCAGCCTGTTGAAAGCAGTATTCAAGGATCTGTCGTCCTTTTTTCGCATGATTTGTCGCTCCGTCCTACCGCGCGCTGCGCAAAGGTTCTTAAGTTTTAAACTTGGAGCTGGAAAATGTTCAGTAAGCTATCGTTGAAGCTGCTGTCATCTTACTACAATTCATTGCGTCAATCCCATCACGGGATACACATGCTAAGTGCTTTCTCTACTTGTCCCAGTTGACAACGTGGCAGCAAACGCAAAAATCGACAAATCGTCGCTTCCCATGCGACCATGCGGTGTTGACCACTTCACCCTGACAGCAGCATTTTGCAAAGGCCTATGGCTGTTGTTGGGGCTGCAGGTCGGAAGAAAGCGCGGCTTCCATCACTAGCTACACGCAGGTCCAAACTCTCAGTGACTTCGACGAGTTTCTGTCCACCGGAATCCGTGTTCCTCTCACCCCAAACGGAATAATGGGCCTTCAAGTCACCCATTATAATTTGGGGAGCTGGGCAGTGATGACAAATGTTCTGAAGAAACAAATCCAATGCTAGCTTCCTCCACGGAGACACGTACAAGGGTGAAAGAGAAACAGTTCGAAAGCCGAGCTGTGTCCTTGCAGCCGCTACCTAAATGTCAACCGTGCAAAAATTGATCACGTTGAAAGAAACGTGTCCAATCCCCCTGCGTATGTAAAGCGCAACACTTCCTGGCAGAAATGACTTTATGCCCCAATTTTTATGGGCGACATGCTCAAAGACCTCCCGCTTGGCAGGCCAGCTTACGAGAGGGCCAGTAGTGGCACACAATTTTCTCTCAAGAATACTTGCAGTTCAGCTAATCGACTTAGAATCCCAGCGCTATACGACTGCATTATAAACAGCACTTTTCTGTGGTTTTGAGATGCAGGAAGGTTTCATGATGTTCCTTGAGGTTGAACACTAGTCATATTAGAGTGAAATTAAGTTCGCTGTGGAGGCGGTAATTATGGACTGAAAGTAAAGTACCAGCTGTAGGAAGTTCTTTAAAGCGCTAGGCGGCATCGCTCTAAAATGTGAACGCAGGGCCTCGAACAAAACGCGCCAAATGTCGAAAATATTTCCAGTTTAGAGCTCCTTATTTTGCGCCGCACGCTGACTCACAACGCTGAGAAACAATGCTGACTGGGACACACTATTGGTCATTGTAGCTGATTTTCTCATCGCTTGTGAGGCATGAGAGAGTTTCCCTGCCGTCGAGTCTGGCTGTGACTTGGTCATTCAGAAATATGGATACTTTTTACTGAAGATCCTCAAACAAGCGACTCGCACGCAGGGACCTTGATGTCTTGCTGGAATCTCGTCTCTCAGGGATACTGGTTATTGAAAGCAACGCCAACATCCGTATCCAACACAGTGAACGGATCTCTTCCGGGAACAGGCTTTTCAGTCGGCCTATTTTTGGGTCCAGTAATAAAGGATATTCGGCAGTGTATGGCTCTAACACGGGAGGGGAAGCCACCAAAACTCGCTGGAGGGTCCCCATCGCAGTTGGCTGAAGCAAAATCAGCTTTACAGGCTTTGAAATGGGGAGGGGGCGTCTCAGCACCACTTGCACGTTGGTATTTGGTGCAAACTTTGACTACATACTCAAACCACTGGCATTTAAACGCTGGGTGGGGGAGGGGGTTGGAATTTGGTTGAACTCGGTCACTGCGAATTTTGCGAATCGTAGGTCAATTTTTTTTTCTGGGCGCTCTCTGTTGGAGTGAATGTCAAAATAACAGAGTTGGTAGCTTTCACTGTCAAATCCTGTCCCTGAGAGTCCGCGCGTAGCATCAGTCTTTTCATATGAAGAACACCTTGCGGTTTTAAGTAATCTGGCAGGCTGCTTCCTTAGCACCAATTCGGCACACGCTTAAGAGCACAGGCCTTCTTTATGTAAGAATGGGGCAATCAGATTTAACTGTTGCGCCGCATATATGAGAGCACTTTATAAGTATGGCAACCTGTTCTTCTTTTGAGATATCCAAACGAAGAGCCTCTTCCGTGGTACATCGGCTTCGAATCAGACCGGATCTTCGAGGCGACTGGCCGCCAAGAGCATGATGCCGATTCGATCTCCCAAATCAATCAATTTCTATGTTGGTGAAACTGTCACCAAGATCCCTACCACTTTTTGCTTCTGCTGACTCACAAATTTGAAGCTCTCGCCATCTACGTCGCCACGTCGGCCAATAACTCGTCACAGTCCGCGCTATTTGATTCGTTGCCATTGAGCGATGAAGTCTATGAACTGGTGGTCGTCCGCGTTGTCTGGCTGATCTCCGCCCCATGAAACCGGGGCCGCCTCCTCCACGGTGGCTATTTTAGGCTGGCGCGGTTCCTTTAGAAATTCCGGTGCCGGAGCAGCTGTACACTTTCCATAGAGACAGTAATGCCTTGAACATGCGGCCACCGTGTTCGCAGAAATAAATACATTTCGTTAAAATGAGGTAAATTAGAAAAACAACGCAGCACAGGCTCGCATTCTCCTTGTACGCTTTCCCCAAGCATTTCTCTGTGATATGCAACAGTCTTTTTCCGCTTTTTTTCTTGGTAGAACTCCTGTATGTTTTTTCTGGCGTTAACTTCTCTACTATAATTTCAACGTGAAACGCATCACTTACCACAAGAGTCGGGGCATTTTGAGCCCTACTATTCAAAAATATGCCAGCATGGAATGCTCACTGGTATACTCAACGCTCAGGAAAGCAGGAGTAAACGTCGCTTTTTCAGCCCCTCTGCGACTGTCAAAGCCTTGCGCCAAGGTTAATAAAAAGAAGAAGCAAATGGGTTTCACTACGCAGCACAAGACCCTTTCGTGGCATATAAGGAGGGCGTGGATTATGCCATTCATTTCTATTCTCAAAGTTTACGTCGGCAAAAGAGGCTGTTGTTTAAATTAAATGTAAATTGAGCACACCAGTAATTTATACGGCACTTCAAAAATTTGCCCGTTCACTGTCTGAATTACAAACGGAAAAACAATGTTTGCCTGCCTTCAAAAAAACAAAGGTCTTGAAAAACATCAGGATCAACCACGTGGTTGGCGACGTGGCCGGTCACGTGGTGCAGAGCAGCTGCCGGTGGCGAGACGCCGTGGCTGGTCACGTGGTTCGTCATGCGGTTGCTCACGTGACCAGTCACGTGGTGCGATTTCCTGAGAATGCGCAGACCGGCGAGGCGCGCGCGGTGGTGGCAGCGGCTCCGGCGCGCCAGCTGTGCGCCGTGCGCCGTCACTGCTTTTCGCTCATGCGCAGCACGGCTACAGTGAACTAGAGCACGGCTCTCGAGGAGCCACGCGAGACTGCTCAACCTCAGCCACTGTAGCTTACGCTACAACAGCCCCACAGCTGACATCATAAAGATTCGCGGAATCTATCATTTCCAAGTTTCGCTTCCACTCAAGCTGCAGCCGCGAAAAGCGCCTGCGCTCGCTGCCGGCTACACCTTCCACAGTTGTGAGGTCAGTTGCATGGAAAAGAGGAATTGCTCAGGCCTTCTCTATCCAGGGTGCATTATTCTAGTAAATGTTCGAGCAACATGAAAGAGATCAGCAGTACTTTCGGATATGCGTGAAGGTAGTGTTATTAAGGGGTCGCTTGAGCGAACTGCGAAATAGCTTATAGAACGCTGAATGGTAGGGATGCGATCTCGAGCGGTACGGTTCAAAAGTTCACACTGAAGTTCTATTGCTGTTACCCTGGTATTGAAAGAGTTGTCAAAGTGAAAGAAGGAGAGCATGATTCTGTAAAGATTCAAAGGCGTTAGAGCGAGAAGTTTGTTGTGGATTCCAGATTGCTTTTGGAGATGAATATTACAGCCTAGTCCTGATAAGTGACTGATAGGGCCGTAATTTTAGTTGCAGGGGTTTATGTAGTAGGCGATGTTTTAGAAACCGTAGAGATCTGTTAGTCGTCAATGACATGACGTTACTGATAAGAGGTTACGCCAAGAACTGGATTGGATTGAATTATGGGTGTTTAACGTTCCAAAGCGGCTCAGGTTATGAGGATGCAGCAGTGAAGTACTCTGGAATATTCGACCACGTGGGGTTCTTTAATCAGCACTGACATCGCACAGTACACTGGCCTCTCGAATTTCGCCTCCATCGAAGTTCGACCGCCGCGGTCGGGATCGAACCCGTGATTTTCGGGTCAGCAGCTAAGCGCCAAACCCACTGCACCATCGCGGCGGCTCGGTTACGCCAAGATACTTATAAGATTCTACAGGCTCAACAGCAGAGTTGAAGACAGTGTAGTGAAATACGAAGGGCTATATGAAAGGAGACTCATTTGTAGGCATTTAGTTTCATTAATCATTGGTGGCAGCGCTGATGGACGTGATTAAGATCATTTCCAAGAGCGGCTTGGTGTGATATGTTTGTCACTGTGCAAGAGATGCCGCAAGCGTCAGTAAACACGCGAACCTTACATGTCGAATGTGTTGGTAATATATTGATGCAAATTAACTCAACAGCACCATTAATGCAACAGTAGCGGACCATGAACCGAGTTCTGTGGCAAGCCTGATGTTACAGAGAGCAAGTAGAAATTGGCTGTTAACGAAAATAAATTGGGAGCAGTGAGACCGAAATTACTTGGTCCATGAAAGGAAGTTAGGGCGTAAATTTATCCATCGTGGCTTGAGAAGTAAACGTGCATGAGGTATGTTGTCGAGAGCTTTTGAAAACAAAAACCCCATAAGTTTGAATATTGCGATCAAGATTATCGTGAATATTATGAACGCACAGTGTGAGCTTAGTTTCGCAACAAAAGCCCTTGCGGAAGCCAAGATTTGAAGAATTAAAGAACTTGTTTCCATCCAGAAAGTTCATGATCTGAGAGTAAGATACATGTTTTGTGATTATACATGAGACGCTTGTTGGAGATATGGGGCGACAGTTAAGAGGAGATTGCCTGACTTGTGTACTAAAACCTGTTACCCGACTTGCACACTGGGAAGACATTCCCCACATTGCAATCATGCGGTAAGCTGCCTATTGGAAGTGATTTCTGAAGATTCCGCACCATACACAGCGGAGGCTTGGCCAAGACAACCTTTTTTGCTTTGATGCGTGTTATATAGGCGTTGTGCGAAACGGTTAGAGAAGTCTGAGGAGGAGGACAGCGGCGATAACTGTTGCCGTAAGCTGGCGTGACGTCATTCCGATGTAGCATCTCGTTCACCCTACGGTACATAGCGCTCTCGGGTTTTCGTGTCCGGACTGACCGGCGCAGTGCTGGCGCCGGGATGTTTGGGGCCGCCTCGCGTACACCTGGCCCTGTCCTGGTGTCCCAACTACTTGGGGGCTGGCGGTTCCATCTTGGCGCTTAGGGTCACGGGCTCCATCGTCCAGGTCATGCTCCCCCACACGTGGCTTGATCAGGTCGGTGTGTCACCGAATGTTCTCCCCCTCTGGACCATCGGCGTTCACCATTACAGTACCGTCCGATGACGTTATTCGAGCTGAGATCCACGGCTCGCCTCGTGGGAAGTTCTTTACCCAAACAGGTTCCGCCGGCCGCAACACATCAGGTACGTGGCGGTCAACTGGCGACTGCGGAGCGAGAGGCCCCAGTGGTGCCACTGCGTTGTTCAGCCGAGAACGGAGCTCGTAGCCCATCAGGAGTTTTGCTGGGGTACTGCCCCCGGCCTGCGGCGTCCTTCGGTACCTGTGCAGAAACCTTGCCAAGCGTGTTTGTAAAGACCCATGGACGTTCTTAATCAAGACTCCTTGACAGTTCGCACGGCGCGTTCCGCGAGCCCGTTGGACTGCGGATGGTTTGTTGCTTTCCGAAGTGTTATGTTATTCCGCTTCATAAACTCCCGAAATTCAGCACTTGTAAATTTCGGGCCATTATCAGAAACCAGCGTCCGGGGCAATCCGAAAGGGGCGAACAACGTGCGGAGCGCTTCTATGAAGGCGTGGATTGTGGTGCTTTTCAGGAGTATTGCTTCGATCTATTTACTACGTGAATCCACAAAGATCAGTAGCATGTGTTCGTCGATCAGCCCCGCAAAATCAATATGCAGCCTGGAACAACGCTCGCCCATTTCTGGCCATGCGACCGGGGATTTCTCGGCGGATGGGGGGGGGGGGGGAGGGGGAGGGGGTATATAGGCGCTGCCTGTACGCAACTGGGAGACGATTTAACCATGTTCTCAATCTCGTTATCTTTCTCGGAATGCCACAGCAGGGAGTGACCTAGCCGTTTCATTGAGCAAATACCTTGACAGGAATCATGAAGCAGGTGTAACATTCCCGCTCTTGCGCTGTTAGGCACGATTACGCGTTGGCTTCAGTGTAGAAGCCCGTGACTCCACGTTATCTCAGCATTCCGGTTGTAGTGTGGACGCAAATGCAGGTCCTTGTCTGCCAATTTTCTTGGCCATCCTTCCCGCACCCGATTTTGCACCTTTGCTAAGTCGTCATCGTACGAGGTGAGAACGGCCAGTGTCTTCGCGGACATAACACCGTCATTGAGGGTTTCCGTGAGGCACACATACTCGCCATAACCGGTTTCTTCCGAGGCACCTGGCTGAGACGTTGCGGACGTCGGGAGTCGACCGAAGGCATCTGCTAGAACGTTGTCCTTTCCCGGCTGGTGTTCGACGTCATAGTCGTATGCAATCAGCAGCAGGGCCCATCACTAGATCCGGGCGGCGGCCATCACTGGTACAGCCCGATCTGGATGAAAAAGTCCCTCAAGTGGCTTATAGTCAGTCAGCAATGTGAATGGCTTACCGAGGAGGTAGTGTCAGAATTTCGAGACTCCGAAAACTAGAGCCAGAGCTTCGCGCTCCAGCTGTGAATAATTTTGCTCGGCTTCCGTCGTTACCCGAGAAAGAAAGCCTAGGGGCCGTCACACCCCGTACTCGACATCGTGAGAAAGCACTGCACCGATGCTATGCGGGGAGGCGCCGCATTCCAGGACAAGGGGCTTGAGCGGGTCAAAATGCGCCAGGAAATCAGCGGACTTGAGGAGGTCCTTCACCTTGCTGAACGCCTGTTGTTGACGGAGACCCCACTCCCACTTAGCTTCCTTGCGGAGCCGTTGATACAGGGGTGCCATAGCTGTAGATGCATTAGGAAGGAACTTGTGGTAGAATGTTACAGTGCCAAGATGCGACCTTAATTCTGCGAGGTTCCGCGGCACCTGCATCAGAGGAATGGCCTCCATGTTTTCAGACTTTGGTTGCCGTCCCTAAGCAATAATTCGAAGTCCCAGGAAATCCACCTGCGCTCGACAGAACTAGCACTTGGCCGCATTCAGGCGCACGCCTTTTTCTCGAAACCGCTGCAACACTACGTGCAGTGCGGTGCCGTCATTGTATTTCTCTGCTATGATGACGTCGTCTAAGTAGACCTGAACCCCAGGAAGTCCTTGTAAGATGCTCTCCATGCGGCGCTGGAACACTGCCGGTGCGAACGCCACTCCAAATAGCAGGCGAGTGAAGCTAAGCAGTCCCTTATGCGTGTTTATGGTCGTAAATACCATGGCTTCCTCGCTTAACGGTAGCTGATTGCAATCCTCCCGAAAATCTATCGTGCTGAAAGCCTGACCATCGTTCAACGCTGTTAGGATATCTTCTATCCGGGGCAGCGGGTATTGCTCAGTGCGAAAAGCTTTGTTTACCGTGATTTTAAAATCACAGCAGAGGCGAAAGTGGCTTTTATGCTTTACTATCGGCACCCCCGGTGCGGCCCACTTAGAATGAGGCACACGGACAATAATGCCCGCGACCAAAATGCACGCAAGTTCAACGTCAACGTTTGGACGAAAGGCGTACGGAGCTTCGCGTGCATTCCAGAATTTTGGTACAAGTTGTCCCGCATCTCAAAGTGTACCGGCGGACCCCTGATGAGACCTAGGCCTGGCGCGAACACGCCAGCGAATTCTGATACCAAACGGTGCACGTTAACATCGTCCGTCCCGACAAAATACCTACGCTCCTCTGTCGTGTTCACGTCCATTACTGGCGCCTCCAGAATGTTGAACGCCTTAATGAGGTCGCGTCCGCACAGGTTGGGGCCGGAGCAGTCGAGGACTGTCAGGGATCCGTCCATCGGCCGGTTTCCGCTCGAAACTTTGAGCTGGAGTTGTCCCCATCAGGGAGGCCTTCCCAGGAAGCAAGTCAGTTTCAAAGGCAAATCACGCAGCTTGGGCTACACCGTCTTGCTTTGCTCATAGGTGGGCCATGTGACCACCGAGACTGGTGACCTTGTATTGACCTGCATGTCAAACTGGAACGCCCCCACAATACAATGTGCGTAAAATTGCTTGCGTGATGCCGACATGGCTGACATAATAATAGTAATAATAATTGGTTTTGGGAGGAAAGGAAATGGTGCAGTATCTGTCTCATATATCGTTGGACACCTGAACCGCGCCGTAAGGGAAGGGTAAAGGAGGGAGTGAAAGAAGAAAGGAAGAGAGGTGCCGTAGTGGAGGGCTCCGGCATAATTTCGACCACCTGGGGATCTTTAACGTGCACTGACATCGCACAGCACACGGGCGCCTTAGCGTTTTCCTCCATAAAAACGCTGCCGCCGCGGTCGGGTTCGAACCCGGGAACTCCGGATCAGTAGCCGAGTGCCCTAACCACTGAGCCACCGCGGCGGGGCAAGCTGACATGACTGCCAGCAGCGTCCACATGACTGCCAGCAGCGTCCAATGCAAATATACCGTCAGAGCCCACAGTTTTTTATCCTCCCGAGACGATACCCGCATATTCACCTGGACAAATAACCTGTATATTTTTTCACACTGCTCACGTTCTACGAGCGCCGCCATGCGGCCGAGCGGCATGACTTGGCTCGTGACGGAGCGAGGAAGACAACGCTTCCGCTCCAGTGCGCGCTGCTGGTGTACCTGGCGGTTCGAATAAAAAGACCCTCTTTATGTCGCGCTATGTTTGTCGGCGACATTTTGGTGGAGCCGCTGGGTGTCGTCCCGGGAACGCTCACCCCGAGGACAATTGTGACGCTCATTCGCGGCGCTTGAAAACACCATCCGTTCACAAAGCGAACCGCCGCCTGCGAGGCCTTTAACCTGAGTGTCAGCCACTGACGAGGTCGGTGCGTTCTTGACGTCCACTACTGGCAGTCAGACAGGTCAGCCTTCCGGCACTGTCCGGCCGGGTGTAGTCCTCACACATCGCTCGCCGCCATCCTTCCACGGCGATCGGTTCGAGGATGTCGAGGACTGGTTCGTCACCTTTGAGCGAGTGGCCACTTTTAACCAGTGCGACGACGACCGAAAGCTACGAAACGTATATTTCGCGTTTCAAAACTCGGCAGAGACATAGTTCGAGAACCGTCAGGTATCTTTTACCAACTAGGAAGCGTTCGGCCGTGAGTTGCTCGCCCCCTCCAGCACAAACGCACGAAACAAAACCGCTGAAATCTTCCTTCGCTCCAGGTCACAGCAATCGAATGAAAGCGTGTCCATGTTAATAGAATATATGGCGCGTCTCTTCAATCTGGCTGACCCTGCTATGTCCGAGGCTAGGAAGGTGCGCCACCCCATGCGTGGTGTGAAGGAGCAGCTCTTCGCTGACCTCATACGCGACCCTCCAAAAATCGTCGCTGACTTCGCCAAAGAAGCCGCTCGCATGGAACGTTCCTTGCGGGAACACAGTGCGCATTACCGTCGTCAGGGAAGTGTTGCGGCGACCAACTACTGTGCGTTGCTGCCAGTCGCCGGGGACGAGACGCTTCGGTCGCTTATGCGGAGTGTGGTCCGCGAAGAACTGCGCAACAACCGCTTAGATGCTCCACCTGCCAGTGTTGCAGCAGTAGCCAATGCCATCCGTGACGAAATTTGGCATGCATTCCAGCTACCACTGGCACCGCAGCCGGGGCAGTACGAACACGGCAATCGGAGCCATACATCATGAGCTACAATGAAGCCCTACGGATACCTGCGCTGGTTCCGCATGCATTCCGCCCTGCTGCCGAACCAACGCAGGGGTACCTTCCCCCCGTCGAGCTGCGTGACCCGTCCTCTGTTCGAAAAGGAGTGCGCACACCCAACCACCGCCCAATAAGCTACCACTGAGGGGAGCCAGGTCATGTCCTTCGCAACTGCCCATACAGGAGGATGTGCATAAGAGGATTTCCGCGGGCTCACTTCGACCGCGGTATGGTGCGCGACCGCGGGACATTGAGCCGATCACGTGCTGCCCTCGACACTGCCACGACGTCGGTCTAGGTCGCCGTCTTCAAGACGCGTTGCTTTGGCCATCCCGCAGCATCCTCTGGCCAATTCAGAGTAACACATCCCCGCCGGGAAAACTGAAGACGGCGTCCTCCGGGGGTAGTACCGCCGCTGCCGCAGCCAGTGAGCAGCCTGCATCCGACGAATTGATGCGACAACCCGAACGCCGAAGAGCTCACCCGCTGACCTCAAACACGATCTCATCGGCGACCCCAAATACGCCCACATCTGCGGCCTCACCGACGACGTCAACGACGACCTCAATGGCGACGTCACCGAAGACCTCACCGACGAGTTGTAAAATAATAATTTCCGCCGCCGAAATTCTAGCTGCCGCCGACAGCTTTGTTGTGACAGCACTCGTGGATACCGGGGCCGACTTTTCTTGTATGAGCAGCAAGCTAGCCACGATCCTCCGAAAGGTTCTAACACCTTCGTCTGGGCCGCAGATAAGCACCGCTGGTTGCCATGTGGTAGCGCCAATTGGCGTCTGTACCTGCCGCATACAGATCCGCGGGGCCACTTTCATTGGCTTCTTGGCCGTGCTACGAGAGTGCTCCAATAATAATGGTAAGAATTGGTTTTTGGGGAAAGGAAATGGCGCAGTATCTGTCTCATATCTCGATGGACACCTGAAGTGCGCCGTAAGGAAAAGGATAACGGGGGAAGTGAAATAAGAAAGGAAGAAAGAGGTGCCGTAGTGGAGGGCTCCGGAATAATTTCGACCACCTGGGATCTTTAACGTGCACTGACATCGCACAGCACACGGACGCCTTAGTGTTTCGCCTCCATAAAAACGCAGCCGATCCAAAGAACTGATTCTCGGCATGGACTTCCTTAAGGAACATGGGGCGGTCATCGACCTGCAGGAGCAGTTGGAATCATTTTCGACACAGCGAGCTGTTGATACTGATCTCGAGCCGCGCAGAGCAGCACTACGCGTCTCTGACGACCAAAAAACAATACTGCCGAGAGCAAGCAAGTTTGTGACGGTGCAGTGTGATACCAGCTTCAGTGTTCGTGGGCATTGCCGAAGCGAACATCTCGCTGCTATTGTGTCGGCAAGTTGGCGTTGCTCGTGCCCTTTTCGACATGGTTCATGGGCGTACCGAGCTCTTAGTGACCAACTGTATTTTCCAGCCCCAACAATTGACGAAAAAAAAAACAATGATTGCCCATTTTGAAGAACATATGGCGTGCATGCCGGCCTATGCGCCTTATCCACAACGGGCCCCGGAACAGTGTACCAGTGCACTGAAACAGCTATTAAGACCAAAGTGAACCCGGATCTTCTGATCAATCAGAAACGCCGCGTGGAAAGTCTTATTGACTTTTTTCGCGACTGTTTTGCATCAACTTCCAAGGTTCGCCAGACGCTAATAAGTAAGCACCACATTGTCGTCGATAGTTACCGAAAACCGCTATGTCAGCCTTCTCATTGGGTTTCGTCGAAAGAACGAGATGCCAACCGCCGCCAAGTTCCTGAATGCTCCACGACGGCGTCATACAAGCATCGACGAGCCCCTTGGTCTCACCTGTTGTTCTCCGTCGCATAGAAAAACGGCAGCCTACCGTTCAGCGTAGACAGCAGACGTCTCATCAAAGTTACAAAAAAGAATGTCTATCCGCTGCCGGGCCTTGATGAATCTTTAGAGCACCTCCGCCACGCCAACTAATTTCCGTCAATACACGCGTAATGGTTTTTGGCACATCGAGGTCGACGAACATGACCAAGAAAAGAACGCTTCTTTAGGACACAGCGAGCCAAACTTTACGAATTGACGGATTGAGCCGGATTGACGGATTGTACGAAATTAAGGTGCTTCCTTCCGACTTGTGTTCAGCCCCTGCAACGTTCCAACACATGATGGATGCCGTGCTCTCTGACCTGGAGTGCCAGTCCTGCTTTGTGTACCTCGACGACGTCGTGATTTTCTATAACACCTTCGAGGAGCACCTTGAACGTTTGCGCGCTGTTTTCGAGGCAATTCTTTTCACGGGCCTGTCTCTCGAGCCTGAAAAGTGCCTCTTCGCATTTAGGGACCTCAAGTTTCTTGGCCACATCGTGAGCGCTCATGGCGATAGCCCCGACCCAGAAAAGACGGCCGCCGTTGCTGCATTTCCCCATCCAACGGATAAACGAAGCTTGCGGCGTTTTCTGGGGCTTTGCGCCTATTATTGGAGATTCGTTCAAAACTTCTCCGAAACGGTCCGATATGGAGGGCGCTGACCGCTCAGAAGCTGCTTCGTGCAGTGAGCGCGGTAGGACCACACCACAAAGCTGTCTCCTCACGGCTGCGAGCATGTAACCCTTTTCAGGTATTTCCTTTCTTCACAGTCGTTGTCGGAGTGGTAGCTATAGCGAGTAAAGCATTTTGCCAGGAGGCCTTTGCGCACTCCGTTTCCCCTCCCGTGACCGACGTTAAAGGCACCTTGAGAGCGCTTCGGCTAATTTGCAGATCCAGTGGAGCCACCCTGGCCTGCTGACATGCGCACATCGTCTCAGTGGCACCTGCTGCGGCGGAATGGGCTGTTTACGTCATCCATCCGGGGCAGCTGTAGCCAGACCAGTCAACAGTCAACTCCGACTGCTCTTACCCCGGACATTACTGCAGAATCCAGGCCTTCAGTTTTAGACCAGTCATCTCTTCGCGGGCTTGCGGACACGTAGTCCACGGGCCATGCGACTCATCCCAGCGGAGATCAATCATCACACCACCTGTGGAGCACCGCGGAAAGTCTGCGTGGACGCTATCGGCGTGACCTCCGCTGCAAGACCCGCCTCATGTGTATGAAGATTAGGAGACTAATACATAGCACGTGCTTTCAGGCGTGCTGTTCTATTTAAGTTTGGAGGATGTGGGCAATTTCCCTCGAGACTTCCCCCTTTTTGTTGGCTTTCTCGTGATGTACCCTGTAGCAACAGCATCGTCTTGATGCGGAGCACGCCACGTGACCCTCCCTGGTTAACTTAACTAACAAGAGAGTCCGCTGTTTTCGCCGCGCCACTATAGTTACTGGAACTCTGAAAATACCGCAGCTGTTTTCTCTTTGCCGCGGCGCCACCTGTTGTCCAGTTGCGATCACGTGGTTAGGCGCCGCCATGGATGGTCCACCCACAGCAGAAGGGGCGCAGTCGCGCAGTGTTCTGAGGTGGTTGTCCGGCGTGGTTTACGAAATAGCTCTTAGTTCGCGCTCTAGCTGTGCACAAAACAGGCACAAAGGTCCCCAAGGATGCCGGAAAGTTGCGCCATCGGATGCAGCAATCGAAGAGAATGCGGCAAAGCTCTATTTGTGATCCCAAGCGGGAAGTGTAACAGCAAACGAAGGGCTGTATGGCTGCACCACATTAGGCGCGACAAATTTGTCCCACCAAAGGACACCCGGCTCTGCGAAGCAAGCATTGTGCAAACTCATCAGCTGTGACCGCATCCAGTTATTTATTTATCCTGTGTTTCACTAGTTGACATCCCTATTTGGTCTGAATGGCAAGGTTTTCTCGATGTTCTCGTGCTTGCCAGCTTGATTGTGCATGTGCGTGTGATGCCAGTGGGATCGCGCACGTGTTTGTTCGCGTGCGTATGTGCGTGTGTGCTGTTGCATGTGTGTGTGACAGCTATATTTTCGGAGACGTTGCTGAACGAGATTTTTTCTTTTTCTGCTGGTCATTGAACTTGGAACTGAGGCTCAAATAAAAACAACAAATCATATAGAGTTAACATCCCGAAACAATATATTACTTTTGAGGGACGCCGAAGCGGAGGGCTTTGAGTGAATTTAGACCACCTGAGATTCTTTAAACCGCACTAACAACGCACTGTACACAGGCGTTTTTGTATTTTGCCTTCTTTGAAATACGGTCACCGCGGCTGGGTTCAAGCCCGAGATCTTGGGATTAGTAGCCGAACACCAAAGCAACTGAGCCACCGAAGCTGGTTTACCTTGAATGAGTACGTTCAGAGAGTGCTGACGTATTCTATCAAATGCATCTCATGAAAAATCTGTAATTTCGCCGCAAGATACTGTATGTCATTCAGAATTTGTTTAGGGGTTTGCAAAACGCCAACATACATTTCCATATTTTGGCGCCACATACTTCAGCTGCTGTTCTTTGTTCTTCCTCGTCGGCAGGACAACTTTGCTCCAGACCAATTTGAAAATGTTCGCGTTGATGGGAAAAAAAGCTCAAGTGGAACGCAGTTCCCAGCATTTTCGCTTATGCACCACCAAAAAGCGAACGGAAACCGCTTTTCCCTCGTGTACCTCCTGCAGGTACAGATCTGTTGTCCCCTGCAGGTACAGACAAGGTGGAGAACAAGCAGTTCTCCGCCGTGCAAAACAAATACACTTCACAAACACTGACCACCGACAGCGTGATCTGGGCTCGTAGCACAAGCAACAGACAGAAACAAAATAGAAGAAATACAAACTCCTGCTCTTGTGCTCGCATATCTGTAAGTTGCACTGTACGTAACTCCAGAACGTCCACCTACCTGTTCGGTTCTACTACTTTTGTGCATGCTGTTTTTGCAGTCCACCTGATCAGCCTCCTTCCAAAGCTGGCGGAAGGAGAAATTTCAAACGAGCAGTTTCCCAGAACACGGAAGCACACAAAATATATACAAAAACAAATGTTCACACGAAGCAGTGTAAGCTTCTAAAATGCCATAATTGACAAATAGGAAATCAAAGAAGGCATGAATACAAATTCAAAAGCTTGTGGGCATGGTCTGCATGCTGAAGTGAAAGAGTTTACAAAGTATTAATTGAATAAGGGAACAAGAGAAGGCGAGGTATGTACCTACATGAGAACGCAAGAATAGAATAGATGCTGAGAGAAGGCAGAGCTGAGAAATTAGCAACAAGTAGCTACTTTACTACGAGTACGATGGTTCGGTCACTCGCTGTGGGACAAATGCGCTGCCAAAGATGCCGACGAGCACGGAACGCGCACTGGTGTTTTCAGTGACTTCGGGGCCGCAAATGCCCTGTGGTCGACAAATCATGCTCTGGCTGGAGTTTTCTGTTAGCCGACGATTTCAATTCGCAAAACGCGTCCGCGCCACCAAAACAGTCTCTTATTCCCCAAACGCTCTCAACGGCTTTGCGTTTCTTTTGCCCACAGGCTGCATATCTCTCACCATCTCCTCCACCGCCAGTTAGCAGTCGCGAAAGGATTTTATCGGGCGCCCATCTAGCTGCGGAGAGCTTTGGTCAGCGCGGCGACCTTGGTGTCGCCCAATTGCCTCCGACCGGCGAATGACAGCATTGAGGGAAGAACAGTCTGGAAGGAAACAGCAATCATAAAGGAAACGTTTTCGACGCATTACACTTCCAAGCGAACCGATTTACTAAGTGTTTTGCTATATACCGCTTGTATGTACCCAGCCTGTCCGCTTTAAAGTTTTCCGGTCCCGAAAACATGCATTTGCGAGCCTCTCACGATAACTCGTTAGAGCCTCTCACGAAAGCGTTAGAACAAGCCTGCTTCTTGCGTTGTCCGCAAGAAAACCAGAGGTTGCGCAGCTTGCGTATGATATTTCAAAGCTTTCTTATACCGTAATCTCACCTAAGCTCTCAATCATTAATGCTTTCATTGGTTATTTTTGCTCAGAAACGATGAACAACGAGGCCTCAAGGGAGACTTTCTTCGCCAAGCAGACGACGCGCACGCCGCGTTATACCATTTCTGGAAACAACAGCCCAATGTTGCCCGCGCGCCGCCCGCTGATTGCGGTACTTTCAGAGTTCCAGTGACTTTAAGCGCCACAGGCGGCTTACTGCGCACGCGCTGGAGAGAGCATCACTCACTTCGGCTGGGGAACGTTCTCGGGAGCGGACGAGTTGCCCGCGGCGCTCCTGTCTCCGTTGCCTGGTCGAGGACTCGAAGGAAAGACCGTTCTGCCGCATCTAGTCCTGGCCTGCCGCGGAGATTAGGCTGCCCTAGCGTGGGAGAACTCGCTCGTAACCTTGCTGGTGAGTCTGAGAACCTCGATTCCTCAGCGTAAATTGTTGCTACCTGGCATTATTGTTATTGTAGCAATAAATGCCTTGTTTGCGTCAGCCAGAGTGTAGTTCCTATGTTTCCTCAAAACAAGGCCGCTGTGGTCGGCCTGCGCTCGCTAGCGTATGCGATAACGGAGTGGGGTTCGGCGGTTTTAAACAGTGTCCGCCGTGATTGAATGATGGAAAACGTAATTATTCAACAATTAGAACCCATCAGTTCCGACATGTCACACGAGTCATATGTGCCTCGCATATAACTCTATTATGAAAGAGAAATACTGGGCTGCAATGAAGAAGATGGCAACAATAATATAGCTGCCATACAAGTGGGGAGACTAAAAAAGTAAAAAAACACCATGCCTAACAGGATTCAAACTAGCATCCAAGATATGTGCAGCGCATAACTCTAACCACTAGACCACGCCCTCAAATATTATTGTTTTCGCTATTGAATAAAAATAGTGCAGAATTGAAAAATCTAAGGATGCTTACACCGCAAAACGCTAGGCCTTCAAAACCCTGCACATACCACCTTCAAAAACATCAAAAGTCTGGTAGGCACACACATGCATCCAGATAGGGGAGCCAGCTAGGCGGCTTTTCCGAGGCAGCATATACTCCCTGCATCAAAGCGCATTGCTCAAGAAACGACGACCATTGTGATTCGACGTGGCGGTCTATCTTGTGGCTCTTCCAGACACTAAATATTCACAGAAACATAAATAGATCATATGGCACAACACAGTTTCTCTCCACAGGCAAAAAACGGATACTGTATATGTGATGTCAATGTCGTTGTGGCAGCGTTCTGCGCGTGTGTGTGTTTTGCCTTATTTCCCTTCTCTCTTCCTCCTTTTAGCCCCCTAATCCCTCTTTCTCAGTGCAGGGTAGCCAACCGGAACCCCTTTCTAGTTAACATCCCTGTCTTTTTCTCCTCCTCTTTATCTATCTATAAATGTCGTTCTTAATTGCTCGTTGTAATATGTCCCAGAATAATATAGCACCAATACACATGCAGAATAAAACAATGGGCAATTGTCTCTGATGTATTGCAAAGGCGCCAATTCACCTTTCATGGCGCAAGCACCTCCTTAGCATAAAGCCATGCATGTATAGTACGTGTGGATGTGTGCATTTTAAACAAGGAGGTTTTTGCAGCAGGAGAAATGAACATTCGCCAAACACGTTTTAAAACACTGGTGTCAAGGAACTTCAGAAAGAGTTGCCGAAACAACGGTACAGGAAACAAATACTCTCGAATTGCCTGAGTCATCTGCATTCTGGAGAGGCTACACAGGTAGCCTAAATAAAAGTGCACAGTGAGAAAAATGAAGGTGTCAGTAACTTCTTTAAAGAATCCCCATAAACGCCCCTCACAAGTGTGTCCAGTCGGTGGGAAAAGGAAAGGCAAATAAGCACTGAGACGGCTAATAAGCACAGATAATAATAGAAGGGAGGTTGGCCGATTTGAAAAAGAAAAAAACGCGACGCAATCTAATGCACGAATAAGTGAACAAGGCCTATTCCACCAGACTCTAGAGAAATAAACAGATTGTAGCGATTATGGTGACGCGAGCTTGTAACGCTGGGATACGGCGAGCGCGAGACCGAACGGTAGAGGCTGTTGAATCGGCAAGCAGCTCGGACTCTTCTTTCCTCAGCTGGCTAGGCCTCGCTGCATTCGTTCCCGTCTTCCAGCGAAGTAAATGTGGCTGTCTCTGCGCCCACATTTCTGGCGGCACATAGCCCTCGCGAGCGGCACAGGCGCAGCCCGTTGCCAACTTTCTGCCCATCGCCACTCCCACCTTCCGCCACGTACACCACGCCATGGAACTGAATCCGATTGGTGCAACTCGCGAGTCCATAGTCGTTCTTCCGCCGTTCTACGAACCCGATTCAGCATTCTGGTTCTACCAGGCGGAGTGTGACCTTCTACCTTGACGGCGTCGCTCCTCCTGCAGCACAGGCTCTCCTCATCCGTTAGGCCTTACCGCCCGTAGTTTTCCCTCGCCTGGCCCTTCCACATGCTGCGGCACTCAACCTCGACGCTCTCAAAGGTCCCGCACTCCGCTTTTACGGCGTCAAACAGCTGTTCCCCTCACACGTTCCCTGACACCGTACCTTCAGAGACGACTTGCCCGGAAGAGCACTCGTGCTCGTTGCCTCAAAGTTTTCCGGTACTGACTCCAGCCCGACCCCTCCCCATCACGATTACCACGCATTGACGACTAGACTGGATGTGGACGTTGTTCTTCCACCCTTCCGTCGAGAGCATTGCATCTCTTGGCTTGCGCAAGTCGAGGCACGTTTCTTCATCAACGACGTGTCCTCTCAGGACCAACGCTACGCTCTCTTAACGCGACTATGCCACATGGCTGCCTGCACCGGCTTCGCAATGCAACATCAGAGGATCGCCCGTACGACCAGCTGCCAGAGTCGGTCCTCCGTTACTACGATATACGGGCTTCAAAAGCCTCCGACAGCCCTTAAGGAGCTTCTGCCTCCACCACTCTCAAAGGAGAACTTTCTTCAACTTCCCCGAGTGGTCCAACGGCCACCAACACAACAACACTCGACGGACCTCCGACAACCATCGACCCTTCCCCAAGTACTGCCCTGACCTCTCGCAGCGCCTTGTCAGCAGAGGCCCTGTGCCCCCCTGGAGGCACTTGTTTCGCAGTGCCGCTCCCTGTCACGATCTCCCTTGTTGTGAATTCTTTTGCACATGAACTTGCTCGTTTCCCTGTAAACGCTACCCTGAAAGCGTCTTTGCCGCCGGCTCCACCCCCGCATCCCTCCTCAGGGGCACCTCTGCCACTCGTCATTGCTGTCTCGCTTGTCTCCCACTCCCGTGTCTGTACAAGAGCTAACTCATCCGCGCCTCTTAAACCCAGCTCGCCTCCAGAGGCCGCTGTTGAGCAGTTTGCCCCACTCCAGTCTGTTCGAAGTCCAGACACTTCGACTGCGTGTCGCGTCCTCCAAGACCGCTCAGTCCCGCTCAGTCTTGCCCACTTCACCGTAGCCTCTCACGCCGGACTACACATCTGCAACATTTTTGCCTACCTCATCTGTCACCCACTCGCCTCACCATCAAGTAGTGGTTTTCCCAGTGCTACCTCCGAGCGTGACGCTTTATATGCGACCAGTTTCCCGTTCGCCTCTGTATTTCCTCACATCAGGCTTCTTAGATCTTAGCCCTACTGCCCCGTGCCAATTGCACGACCACCACTCTTCAGTCTTGGCCGCTCGCCCGACGCCTGACTGTGCCACCGGCTGGCCCATCTATATATACGACCCTGACTGCTTCCCGGCGTTTTTCATATCCCAAATCCACCAGGACACCCTCATGCCTTGTACACACCTGAATTCTGCACCCGGTCGCATCGAGTTTTTTTGCTTTTTTGTGTTTTATTCGTTCGAACGTGTCCATTGTGTCTAGAAGGGTAGGCGGGCGGGGGCTTGTAACGATCATCATCGCGCGAGCTTCGAACGCTGGGCTCCGGCTAGAGCGAGATCGAACGCGGAGTTCTCCAGGTCGGCAAGCAGCTCGGACACTTCGTTCCTCGGCTGGCTGGGCCTAGCTGCATCGGTCCCCGTCTTTCAGCGAAATTAATGTAGCCACCTCCGCGCCCAAAGGTTATCGCGACGCATGGGTTCTTTTTGTGAACGCTATACGATGGTAGCAAATATTCTGTGCATCAACTGAAATTTCTTCTTCGCGCAGCGGAGAACTTCCAGCACATAGGCAAGTTTTGCAAATAAAAATATTGTTGCAGACTTGACCCCGAGCAAGCACTGAGTGTTCCCTAGCCATTTGAGCCTGGGCTTGTTTCCTCGTGGAGATTATTTGTGAATCCCAGTAAGATCCACTTTTGCGAATTTAGTCAAGAGGAATCCCTAGGTAGTGAAGTGTCCCACAGTCCCAGCTTATGCCACCAAAATGACTTGGCATGGTACCCCAACGACCTAACGAAAACACCTTGTATTTTTCTCAATTAAGAGCCGCAGCTAATACCGCACAAATCTGTTCAGTCAAATGTAGTGCCTCAAGCACACTTTTTTGTCAGAAAAAAAGAGGGCGACATCATCTGCATAGGATAAAATCTTAATTTTACATTGCGGCATGAAGAAGCCACGCACAGTTGCGCTGTTAATAATATTGATACAAAAATAACTGTCGTTACATGTGATGGTCGTGGTGTTATGCACAACGATGCCGCTTGGAACGACAGCGTTATTTTTGTATGACGAAACTCATACTATCTTTTTCATTACTTTAAAACTCGGAGCTAGAACGCGGTGTCAAGCGCTAATTTTCCTTGTTTAAGGAACGCAACTGACAACCTGACCTCCACTGATAGTGTGAATTTTGATGTGCACTGCAATAAGCAGTGAAACATGTTCTTCTCATAGCTAAAGTATTTTTTGCTGCATCCGGAGCTCTGCAGAGAAAAATTTTGTTATTCGTTGCGTAGCTTTGCAGCGGCTAAACAAGGCAAAGCATGCCACATTCGCCTCCCGACTAAACCTGTATCTTAGCACACTGGAAACGCCGAACGACATACAGCTTGGGTAACCGGTGTATACAACAAGAGGGCACAAACAAAGATAGAAGGAGAAAATTGTGTTAAATAGAGCAGGCGTTATTTTTTTTTCGTGCTCTGGTTAGGCACTTACTTGCTTTTTGGTCGCTTCTTTTCCGCTCGTTTCATGAAGCATGCGCGACTGCATACGAGGCACTCATGAAAGGCAATGTTTCGCACGATATAGGTGTAGGCTGATACAAAGCAGATCGGAGCTCCTGTTTGCGCACGAGTGCCGCATATCAGGGTATACTACGTATACGTACATGCAAGAGACATTTTCATATTCAGCAAATAGCTGACTCATATTCAGCTAATAGCTGTTGATCAGAGACATGGGCAACGCTCATCAACTCTTATTGAGCGCATATGTGTTCCTCCGAGGCACATCTGTGACATATATGAACTCGTATGAAACATATGTGTAGTTACGGGGCACGTTTAACCACACATACAGCTCATATTAATGAGTTCTAGACACATTTCTGATACATACGACCTCGTATGAGGCATATGTGTTCATACGAGGCACATATTTTGACACTTATAACTCATATGCTGCCCATTGAGTTCATACGACCCATTTGTCACACGTATGGCCTCGTATGAAGAATATATGTGTGCATACGAGTCACATATCTTGACACTTACCACATATGCTGCCTATATAAGCTCACACGAGACATTTGTGACACGTACAGCTCGTATGTAACAAATAACTTCGTCCCAGACACATATGAAATCATACGAGGTTTTGTAGCGAAAGCTACGCTAGGCTAGTCAGCAGCGCATTTCAGGTGGTCCGCGCCAGTCACTTCTGTGCAGGCGCCGTAACCATGGCAACCAGCTGCGCCGAGTCGCAGGTGTTCGCCGCGCGCCGTCGCCTCACCGGTCTACATGTAGCGCCGCGCGTGACGTGATCACTTATCTATGCGCCACACTGCACATGCGCGATGCTCATAGCGGCTGCGCCGCGGCGGAGGATATAAGCCCCTGAGCGGCCGCTCGCTTTGGGAAAAAGCGCAATGGAAGCAGAAGACGCGGCTGGTGCACATTTATGCCACTACACTTTGGCCAATCCCGCCATGAGGGTATGTGCAATATCTAAAGAGGACGAAGAAGAAGAAGTACCAATATGGTAATGCAAGGCCATTCTCTTGTGCAATTATGCCGGTCAAATTACCCTGGCCGCCCCAAAGCCAGTGTTTTCCGTTTTCCTTTAGACAGAAAGCGTCAAAACAAGTTGCTATGGGCTATTCTGCGCAAAGGATACGTGCCAACAATCTTCAAAGGTAAATACAATGAGGAGCAGAAGGTATCCTACAGGCCTCACGATTTGCACCTATAGGGTGCTTTTCATTGAACGCACGTTACGGAACAAAACTTTTTGTGGATGGGAAATGCATATGCGAAAGCGTAATGAGACCTTATAAGGTCATGGGCGATAATCATAAGATATTTAGCTTGCACTAGGCATCGTACCAAGAAAATCTACAAGTTGGTCAGTTATGAGTGTTGCATTTTTTATTTTCGAAGAATCACTTAATAGCATGCTATTTGCATGAGCGTCTGGATCCTTAGTAAAAGTTACTTGGGATCCGTGCAATGAAGGTTTTGTGTAAGTAATCGCAGTCTTAACAATATTTAATTTATGCTATTGCACAGAGGTCTTGCCTAATAAATGAAATTAGAAATATCTGTTCTACCAATGGCAGTCCTATGTATGTCATAAAAGTATTACCTCAGAATAAGAAATACAGAAGTATTTTCAAAAGCAGGAGAAAAACGTGCACACAAAAGAAAACGCCGTATCAGCAATATTGCTTAAAATTACTCTTTACAAACAAACAAAAAGAGTTACATAACTACTTGTCATTTTCTTCTAGTCAATGCTGAGCTCACTGTTATGCCTCATAAAAAGGCTGTGGTGCACACTAAAAATTTTATGGCACTGCAGTTGAGATATGTTGTTCAAGCAAAGTCCTAAATGCCAGAACTTATCAAAAAACTTTTGGCCCAGGTGTCGCCAGCACCAGAGAGGCCAGGGTTATGCATAATGTACAAATTAAATTTTCTCTCAACTTATAATGTTTCGATACTAGGGTACTATGCCAGCGATGGTTAAACGCCGGCTAAATTTCCTGCTGTGCCCATTAAACGGCCCTTTTTCTTCGCCTAGTGCTCTGCAGTTACTACAACGGCTTCATCCTTGAAGAGAACCGCTAAATCTGCGAGCTTAAACGTGCATTTTTAGCTGCCACACCATGCTTCAACTGGGCCCATATGAGGTCATTTGATTCAAAAGTGTGTCAGGGTAGAAGCCTCAGCACAATGCACCCCGTCTTTTTGGCTGCGCTGTCAACACGATACCTCATGTGTCACTCCTTTCCACAAGCCCCAATGGTCAGGAGCTCCTTTTTCAACATTTTTGCTTCTCACGCAGCCCACTCTGACGTCAGCAAGCTCTTCACGACTTCCTTGCGAGAAGCAGTCGCAGCCATTGCTTCTTCCAACCGCGAGTGGCATGAGGCATTGTCCAAGACAATATTACTTCCATGACCACACGATCACACGTAAGAGTGGCCTGCCGAGTTGCGGAGCTGACAATAGGGAGTTTGCGACAGCATTGTTTGGAGTTGTGGCCTCCAGGGGCGCCACGCATTGCTGATTGAAGCTGTCGGAGGCGGGTGCAGAGGACGGTTTGGAAGCTCTGGCCGAGTGTGCCCCTTGCATTTATTTAGTGTTTTCCATCAAGTTTTGCTGCTCACATGTGCATGTGTTGAAAGCAAGTACGTTCGGAAGGTTATAACGCCTGAGGGCGGCAAACATTTTATTTTTCGCGAGCACTAAATTTCGCAAAGCGACTGTGGCGGTCTACAAGCTTCCCAACGTTGACAGGCCGATAAGTTGCTCTTTATACATGGTACCACACCTACGCTAAACCGAACTTAGCTCGAAGCCAGCAGTACAAAATAAGAAACATACTGACGGCTGATGCCCCTTTTAAGACAAATTCACAGCCTCGCAGCAACTGAACCAACAATTTCTTAGTAAACTCCCCTCGCTCACATGGCCAGAACGTAACACTGTGCCTACAGAGGAAAGCAAAAGATCAAAAGCCTTTTGAACTCGTCGGTTGGTTCTAAGAGCCTCAAGGAACAGAGAGGACGCGAAATAAAGCAAGAGACAAACAGAAAAGAGGGGGAAAAAACGTAGCGCATGCGTGCCAGCATCGAACTGCGAGAAGCGATGAGAGCACTTCTAGAAAAGACGGTGCATTTTCTACGGGAAGATCATCACGAAAATTAAGCCCCGTTCATATGATGTAATTCGAGAACCCTGCTGCAGATGCTTCCGGGGGCCGTCGGGCAATTGACATCGACCTATTCTCTTGATGTTGTGGTTGACCCTCTTGGACTAATAGCGTGACATCGCGACGGTGGCAGTGAAACGGACAACAACCACTGCTCAATTGGATTAACCCGATGTCAAGAATATCGGTCGGCACCTTTGGCTGTCGGGCCTCCTTTGAGAAGCTCATATGGCTTTGTCGTTGAGTTTTGTGCGATTATATTCAATGCTCATTTAGTTACTGCCTACGTGTAAGCATAAAAATGTATTTTAAAGGAATTTTATCGCGTCCTTTCTGGTATTCCGTGTTGTTGCTACATCCTGCTGAGCACCACTCTTGCGAAGAGCAGGCCTCGTGCTACGCTGCCCTAGATTGTCATGAAGGACGAAATAATATACGTGGGATAAGTTCGTTATACGAAACCCCCTAAGTCAAGTAAGTTACGTTTCTGTCATATCCTCTACGGGCTTTTCGAGAATGCCCGAAAACTGTTGCGTGCCGTACACGTTGCAAACCT